>JAODFX010000014.1:17384-29684 GCA_027580035.1 Dorylogaster longipes | reverse complement strand
ATATTCATTCTTGGAAGAAGTTATAAGCATTTTTAAACACCCCCCATGTAATTTTAAATGGGAGAAAAAATTTAGTGCTAACTTGACACTGGCCTATTTGGAGGTATCTTACGGAACTACCTGATATTTATGATGCAAGTAGTGATTTCATGTGTCCGTGACTTAAACTGCTTTCGATCGTGCAAGTGCTTCGTAATCGTTATTGGTAATAACAAAAGAAGGAATTGCAATGATTCGTTAAGACGTTAAGTTACAACAATTGGGACAGCCCATATTTGCATGACGCACGACGATCTATTGTACATAAAAACGTAAAATTAGAATTTGAATAAAATAATATTAAAAATTAAAACAAAGTGAATTTTTTAAATTAAAGTATAAGATTATTAAATATTCTTCTCGTTAGAACATGTATTATATTTGGATATTTGGGACATTGACCTTCATATGGATATAATGTGGATAATAATGGAACTTTGTGGTGGCCAAGTTAGATAATTTTCACTGTACATTGGGACTGTGGAAGTTATTTTATGCTCGCTGACATTTAGTCGCATTTAACATATCTTCGATTGTGTACGCAAAGGGGGAAGGATGTTCTTTAAGATAAGCCAACAATTTTGGGGATGAATTTCAACGGCAGATTTAGTAGAGGAGACTTATCAATCAAGCTTACACTTTGAAACTGCAGCTTTTGTGTCACGTGCCATGTGCTAGGCGCTTCTGCGTTCGTTCGCAGTCGTCGCCGCGGCTGATTGCGAGAGTTTGGTCGTAATAGTCGTAATATCCGCCTTCGATCAGGCGGCAGCAATTTATAATGCGTGGAAATTTATGCGCCGCATTGTGGATCGAGGGAGTGAGAGAGAGGAGAGCGGCGGCGATTGCATGTTCCGCGGTGCGCTGCGATAATGCATGCGGGCGGTCAGTTACCACCAGCAAGGAAGCAACAAGCAAGCAAGCGCAGGCCAACATGCAGCCAGCATCGACGACTGCAGCAAACATATTCGCCTGTACGTCGAAGAATCGGACCGCATTAGGTGCGTTTTGCGTTTAATACGGCGCGCCGCATGGCGAGCGAAAAAGGTGCACAACCGCGGCGGCGGCGGCGGCTGCGAATGCGAAAAGGACGCGCACGTTTATCATCCGCGCAGCGCAAGAAACCGATCATACTCTTGCTCGCTCGCCGCCGACTGCAGCCGCCCATGAAAGGTGGCATAAAATATCATGCCGAACTTGCTACGGCCGCCGCCGCCACCGCACAATAGGAAATATTTGAGAACATGTGGCCAAAAACCAATTTTTCACTTTCATTATTGTTTTATTTATCATTAGCTTTCATGAATAAATAAGCTTTCTAGTGCTGTGAATACTATCTGTCGGTCTTAATTATATTCGGTTTAATAGTGTCCCAAACTGGAGCATATTTGTATTCACGTTTTCTCAAAAGAATTCCGGCATTTTCACGAAGCCCTAATAATTTGTGTTTTAAAGGAGTTTGAATACTTTTTTCACAGTTAGTATACAACTTTAACGTTAATTGAGATGTGCAACTTTGTAGACTCTCTCAGTTATCATACCTTCACACATTCCAATTTGTATAATAAATAGAATAATTTGATGAATTATAACGTTTTGTAGAGAAACAAACATGGCATCCTAACTAATCCGACTTCATTTTTCATACTATACATTGAAATGTATTTGAGTAGGAGTAAACATAATATTCCGGCAAATAGCGGCATATGCATTTTAAATGTATTCTTACAATCGGTAGGAAATTATAATGCATTTAGACTTGATAGAGAAACAAACTTGTCTTCCTAATTAATCTGACTTCATTTTCATAACATACTATTCCTTGAAATGTCTATTTGAATGTGTGTCAATAAATAGGCCGGCAAATAACGGCCTCATGGTTTTTAACAGTATTGAATGCAATGCTGTAAGTGAAGAATTATGTGCACGGGCGAATTTTGGGAAAAAAACAATTTTTTGCATTCCTTCTACATTTCATTTAAATACTATACAGTAGACCGTCGATAATCCAAACTAATTGGGACAGAGAGTATTTTGGATTTTTAAATTGTTCGGATTATCAAACAAATGTCTAAAAAAGTTTCTCCAGTGTGTGCTTTAAGATATCCAATTGATTTACTTAAATTAGGTAAATTGATCATACATGGCTTATACAATGTCTTATATAAGATTACCACTACCAAAGGTGAACATTAACTCGTTAATCGTTAATTAACGAAGTTAACAATCTGCTTAACGTTAACTTCGAAAAAAAAAACGCTTATATTTTAACTTCCGTTAACTATGGCACGTTAGATTAGTCTAGTGGTTGGTAAACTTATAAGCCAAAGATCCAAACTGTTTATCATATATGATAAACAGTAGTAATTCGCACAAGTACTTACATTTTCAGCAGTTGAGATCACATTCAGGAGCACATTTTGATAAAATATTGTCTGTAATATTCAATTTGAGGAAAAAAAATCACTAAAAATATAAAGGCCAAAGGCGTACGGATTATTGACGTTTTGAATTATTGACATTCGGATCATCGACTCTCTACCGTTGCATGTATTTTACATTTTGGCCGCAAATTCTTCAATATTTTCTACTGTGCGCCGCCACGATGTAATTGTCGGCATCACCTACTTGCTGCTCGCAGCGGGGTGGCAGGGCGAGGGGAAGAAGTCGATGCGCTGAAGAGGGTGACAGGGAGCCGTTTCCCCATCCTCCATCGGGGAAAGGGAGCCGAGTCGTCTCCCTGCGACTACGTGACTCCCAGGACGTCTCCTGGACGCTCTAACATCGGAAGCGCACAGAATCCCTACAATCACCCTTCGCCTCCTCCTCCTCCTCTTCCTCCTGCCCCCATCCACACATAAACACCCTCTGCATGAACCCTGCCACCCCTGCGGGTGCTTCGCGAGGGCTGCAAGTGCCGGGCATCCAGGAGAACGCCTCTTGCTGCTGCTGCTGCTGCTGTTTGCGGCAACAACCAAAAATAAACCGAAATCAATGGAAGTCGGTAACGAAGCCGACCGCTCAGCACGCAGCAGGCAAACAAACACACCACTCAAGCGTGCCTATTAATAATTCGCGCATTTCGCAACTTCGCAATGCACGCATTCCATTACCTTTATTACCATATGGTAATGCACGCTGCGCGTTATTACAGAACGCCATTATTATCAGAGTGGTCAAGCGCAACGAGGTGGCGCGTTGATTTTGATTCCAGGGTTGCTTCAAATGGACTACGCCGCCGACCGCAATTATAATAGGTAATTTCCCCCCTTACCGCTGCCTTATGATTTTCATTGTCATTGTGATTGCGATTTTAATAGTAATTGGGTGGCTGAGGGCCGTCCAAACCAGCCAAACCGAAATGCTTTCTCTCTACCATCATTATGGGATGCACTTGATTACTACTAGCCATTTCATAATCATTTGTGATTTCCATTATCGGTGATATTCAGTCAAGCGTGTTCGTCAAATTTAACGTTTCACACATTTTGATTGCCATTGTATGTGTCTAAAATGTTTGTTAAGTTTTGAATTGTTAAGTAAAAAGTAATACGTTATAGAATATAGGAAACAATTTTACAATTGAAAAATATACTAATCTATTAATGTTGTTGATAAATGCAGATGATGAGGCAACGATGCTGCATGGGGTGAATCGGAATATTAAAGTAATCATAAACAATGGCGAAGGCTTAATGTTCGATATAGGAAAGAAAATAGCCGCTTTTATCGTTTCGTACGATACAGAGGTGTGCACAGCCAACTGCCACCTGTCAAATTAAGAAGCGGTGGCAAGCCAGGAAAATCCATTGAGTTTCAAAATTCAGTTGGAATCGGAAAAATGAATTCGTTTTAACTCAAATGACAAATCTGTGGGAATTACACATTAATAAATCCTTTACAATTCTTTTAGAGGTGGATGAGCATATAACTAATTGTGATTTTTGTGATTAGCAATTATGTTAGGGAACACTTTGTTGATAAGATTGCATAGTTGAAAAAGCCAAGTAACAGTTCCAAGTAATATTTACGTGTCGACAAACGATCCTCTTTATTCGTTCTTGAACCAAACAATAAAACGAAAAATGCCATAATTAACAAGGTGTGTTTTATGAATATGGATATTTGAGTTTAAGGCAGAACGAAGTGCGCCGAGCGAGCTAGTAATAGGATAAGTTTAATGAAAACGTTCACTTGACAACAAGCGCTTGCATGAAAACATTACAGCCAAGGCAATGTTATGACGTACTAGCTCGCAAAATAATGAGGAAGACAGTGATTACCAAGAAACAAACGGACGAGCGTTTTTTGCGTTCACGTCGTCCAGACGTGAGGAGTACGGGCACTTAATTAAGCAGAGGCAGCTGCAAAACAAATCCTGATCGCACCACCAACGTATTCAAACCAAACATCGGCCAGATGTCGGCTACGCATGATTCGCAATCATCGACGCCGGCGACTGGCTGGAAGGCGACGTTCGCCTTCCATGCTGCAGGTTAATATCACTCCACACATGTGCGCTGCGCGTTGTTATCAAGCGCGCGATAAGCATGCGTATCGACAGCATAGACGCTGCCGCTAGGCGCGAGATAAATGACCGTAAATGAATGGCTGCTGAGTGCGCGTTCTTATCACATTATCAGCGGCGTGTGCACGCAAACAATTCCGGCTGGATACCACCAGCTGCAATGCTCGACGACGGCTAGGTGTGAGTGTGGGTGTGTGTATGCGAACGCACAAACGAAAATTCGCCAGCAAGCAGCACCAACTGCAAAGTGAAAACGCAAAAATCCAGCTGCGCACTCGAAAAACGTGTAAATGACAGCCCGAACGAGCACGAAGGAGAGGTCACAAGTCACGCCGGAACGCAAACAAATAATCATGGAGGAAGTCAGCAAGAGAGACAACGGAAAGTATCACAAATGTAGGCAGAGAAAAAAAACGCACACACACACACAGCCATTCGGGCGCGTGCTAACGAAACATACCTTGCCATTATCTACAATAGATAAGCGCGCAATCGTTTGTGCGCAATGGTCGGAAAAACAGCATGCGCTAAAAAAAATACAATGTCTGCTTTGTACAAGCGTGCCAGAAAGCTAATTCGAATGATTTTTGAGGACTTCTAATGCTTGTTAAGCGCGCTGCTCCTCAACGGGCGATTTGCATACTCGCGGCTGGTTTTGTTCAGTGGTGCGTAGCTGCCATCTGCAATTTAAATTCGTGCGATCCGCCATCGACGCGGACAGAAAAACGTTCGATGCGTTCGATGATGAGAGACGGTTGTCAACGTGTTGCGGGCCTCCTTCGCGACTTGTTGCTTGCTGCGCTGCGAGCAGTCGTTCACAATTTGAAAATTCGAAACAATGATCGCGAAGCGAGGCAGACGCGTGACGCTCGCGCACCATTGTTCGCTCTTATTACGTCGATTCATATGCAAATGCGGTTGAACGCTCGTATTCTTCACGTGCGCTGTGCTCGCTTGTGACAGATTTCCATCAACGCTGGCGACCATTACGCAACGCGTGCTCTCTATCAAAATGGCCGCGGAGCGCGTTTCGGTTTTTGTTGGCGGCGACGCGGTGTAAGTGTGGTGTAAGCGGAAAGCGTCGCGACGCTCGCTGCGGCGCGGTGTGTTGACCCGAGACGCCCGCCGCCCCGGCTTTGGCGACGCGTACGCCGCCCCCGCCGATCGCCGCCCCCGCGCTCCACCCACCTCGCGCCGCCAGCGCCGACTGCGAATGACGAGCGGATCAATATTTAATCAACACGCGCCCTCTCCGCAAGCAGCGCGCTTCACTGATTGCTTCCCCGACCGACCGACGAGCACGCCATGCACTCACCTGGATGTTGTGGCCGTGACTCTGCTGGCTGATGTGCATCGACTGCGCCTGATTGATCTGCAGCGTTGTGGTGCTGTTGTTGCTTCCACCGCCGGGGCCGCTCGGGGGTCGTGGGGGCGTCGCGCCCGCGAACCCCGTGCCGTTGGGGCCACCTTGGTTACCACCACCGGCTGGATTACTACGTGGTAGATAGCCAGGACTTCCATGGCTCCCAGGACTTGGGGAGCCGTAGGGGCTGTACTGTTGCTTGTAGATCCCCGCGGCTGCTGCAGCCGCCGCTGCCGCCGCTTTGCGCTTCATGTCGAACTCGTTGCCTTGGTAGATCATCTCCTGCTTGATCATCTCGACGCCCTGGACGGCACTCGGCACGTTCTGCTGGAAGCCACCACTCGGACTGCTCTTGTGGAACTGGCCCGGCGCTGGGCCCTGGCTCGGATTGGGGCTGCCGTACTCGCTGAGCGCGAACTCCGAGTAGGGGGAGCGGGCGCTCCCCGCAACGCCCGGTGGTGCCCGGCTCGCGGGGGCGAACGACAGTCCCATCTGCTTCTGGTGCTGGTGCTGCTCGGCCATCTGCTTGAGCGTCTGCGCCGCGGGCGAGAGCTCAGTCTTGACGAAGTCACCACTCATGTACGCCGGCATGCGCTTGCTCTCGAACACTGGCGACGAGCAGTTCGGCCCCCCACTGCCACCGCCTCCACCCCCAAATGCGGCATTCGCGACGCCCAGCCCCGTGGGCTTGAGGTCGCTGCTGCTGATGCTCGACAGCAGGTCCTTCGAGTCCTGCACCTTGAGGTCGTCGCTTTTATCGTCGAAATCAAAGTTGAACTCGTTGTAATTCGTCGCGATGTCCTTAATGAGCGCCTTGAACGCCGGCGACGTGAAGAGCTCGTCGTTGGCGTCGTCGCCGATGAGGTCGGTGATGCTCCCGAAGCCCATGCCGCCGTTCGCCGCCGCGTCCTTCTCCACGGCGGCGGCGCACTCATCGAGGTCGGCAAAGTCGTTTAGCGGCTCCTGCTTCACGCAGTCCGGCATGCCGTCAAGACTACTGCCGCCGCCACCGCCCGCGGGACCGGTCTTCTGCTGGCCTCCTGCATTCGGTTGTTGCTGCTGCTGGCCACCCCCCGATTGCTGCTGCTGCTGCTGGGGAGGCGGCTTCGGCGAGGCAACGTCGCTCTTGACCGAGGCGTTCGTGTGCGCCTTGACGGTGACGTTTGTCGAGATCTGCTGCGGCTGCGAGTTCGCCGCCGACGTCGTGAACTCCAGCTGCTGGACGATCTGCACCGAGAACTTGGTGAGGCCCTCCTGCTGCTCCTGGGTGCCGTGCTGTTGCGTCGTGCACTGTAGCTTGACGGGCGGCTCGAAGCTGGCGTCGCCGTTGGCCATTCCGCCGCCGGCAGGTCCACCTCCTCCTCCTCCACCGCCGCCACCCGGATCATGTTCCTCGGCGGATCGCTTCAGGAACTTCTGTTGCTGTAACAGAATAACGCACAACGAAGGAATCAGTAAGTGCATGCGATTCTTCACTCGCGTGCACCGCTACCGCCGGCTACCGGTTAGGTAGGAATGCGGGTGAGCAGCGCATGGAAACTGGAATGGTTTGTTGGCAGTGCGTGCGGACGCGCGATGAAGCGTTGTTATTACTATCGACGAGCAAGAAATGTAAATCAATGCTCGCCGATTGGAACAATTGGAGTTGTCATCGTAGCGCAGAGCGTCATTTACAAAGAATGCTTTATTTCGTGCGCTGACAGAGCACGAGAGAGAGAGAGAGAAAGAGTTGGAGAGGGAAAAGTGTGTTGCAGGTATTAGTGCGAAAGTATAACGGCGCGGCGCAGCTCGCCGCTGCAATCGCACAACGGCAAATGCAAATCCGCAAATTCGCATGCACAACAGCACAAGCGCAAGAGGCAACGCCACGCCACGCGGCCGGTTACCAGTTCTATTCCATATAATCACATGAGGCCAGAGAGACGTCGGAATAGCTGCAATCCGAATCGGAACTACGCGAGCATAATACACCTCCTACCCGCGCGCGACCGACTCTCGAACACCTCCTCGCACACTTTCCAATTCGAGTGAAACCTTCACAATTCACTCTTTGCCGCACGTCGATCCGAGAAAAAGTGCTCTTATTCGCGTGCCGATGAGGAAACAAAACGCATCGGGAAGGAAGTCATGTTTCTACCTTCAAACGGGTGGCGCAAAAACCACTTGCTCGCTGTTTTCTCGTCTGGAGCAATTTTCGGAAAATTATAGACGATCCTCGGCCAGTTTCGAACGGGATCTAGTGGATCGGTCGGTGGTAGTACCGTTGCACCGTACAACGTTCGTGTTGGCGGACCTCGGTTAGAAACGGAATAAGTGCAGGAGGAACGAGGGGAAAATAAACGGAATGAATGAAAATGAGCCGTCGCGAATCTCTCTTCGCATCGAAAGAGAGAGCCAGCGAGGAGGAAAGCCTTCAAGTTAATTGTAACGCTGCTTGCTCAATCATCGCTCCATTTTGCAATTCAAACATTTCGCAAATTTTACCGGCGGCGGCTGCGCGATGAATGCGCGTTCGTTGGCATTGGTGACGAGCGAGGCTTTGCGAAGACGTATTCGGGCGAGAATTGGCCGATTGTTCATTTGGCGAAGTGGTTCGCGCGATCAATTCGCACTCGGGCCATTCGTTACCTCAATTTCCTCCCTTTTCCTAGGTTTCCAGCGTTTACTTACCTAACGCTGCATTTTCCAACAAACTCCAATAGGAGTACGTTATTGTTTTATAATATATATTATATAATATATAAGTTCGGCCAAATTTCGAATTTTGATATTTGAAGCTCGGAGTCGGATAGAAAATCGAAAAGTAGAACAGGAATGTCTGATGAACTGATCTCAAAAAGGGTAGATCATAGAGCAATGCGACTTGAAGCAATCAATAGCACAAACAAAAAGGTTTATTGGCCAGTGGCCATTTTATTAATAGGAATTGAAGAAATGGCCAAGTTTGAGAAAAATTGATGCAAAGATCTCGAGAATGGTAGATAGCAATGGAACTTGAACCAATCATAAACATTTCTAAATTTCCAAAGAGTTCGTTGTGGTACATGCATTGCTCTTTTTTTCGTTTTCGCCAGCGCGTAAATAACTTTCACGCGACGAAGAAAAAGCAATGCGGGCGGGCGGAGAACGCGAATGAATGGAGTTTCGCGTTTATTAAATTCGGAGCATCGTTTGACGGCGAAAGGTGCGGAAATCTAGCGCGATGACTCCTCCTCAACCTACCCCGAAATTCTAATTGGATTTGCAACCTAATTATATTCGTCTCTTCAGCCCCGATGTCCGTCAGCGCGAGCGAAGATGTTTTTCTACCTGTGCCGTAATGCAAATCGCGAGTGGAAATCCATTTACTGCTGCAAGTGTGCAGAGTGCGCACAATAAACGCCGGAGTGAATTACGATTATGACGATCCGAGGAAAACCCACCCAAGTCGTGCAAAGTGCAATTGTATTCATTGCGCGCACGGTGCAAACTGGTTGTGCGCTGCGCACCGGTGCAATATGCGTGCGCAACCGTTTGTTGTTCGTCGGGCATGAATCTGCGATGCGCGAAAAATGCTCTAGTATGATGCTCTTTGAATACGCCACTTCAAGGCTTGTTATTCTAGAGGAAACGTTCGTAATCGAATTTTAAAATTGAAACCTTCTACGAAGAGTGCGGAAATTACATTGATCAACATGTAGGAAATAAGAACAAACGTGAATAAAGTGTTATGTCAACAGTCAAGCTGTTATGCTGTGCATTCCGAGTCGAACATGGTAACAGCAAGAAATATTTGGTATAAAGCGACGTAGGAAATTTTATCGAAGTTAGCGGTATTAACGGCTTCAATTATGATTTAAATTTAATTCTTTTAATACGTATCGACTAAGGTTTACTTATGTTAGATTTTAATCCAAAGCAACTCTCTAGTATACTATAATTTGCCATACAAAATTATCTAATTGTAATTTTATTTAAAGAGCTCCAAATTAATTGTTTCATAAAAAAAATCTTTTACGAAAGTAAAATTTTGTGTACAAAATTATCTAACCATCAATTCGTATAAAAAGGTTCGATGCAATTGTTGGATATAAAAAAAAGGAAAATATTAATATTTCAAATGAATTTAATTATTATGCAGTTTCATAAACATTTAAATTCAATGCAACTCTAGTAAGGCAAAAAGGTTGTATACAAAATTGTCTAAGCAATCAATTTATAAATATATAATATTTATAAATTTATAAAAAATATAAAGAAAATTGCCATAATTCAAATAAATTTAGTTATTAGTGATTTAGATTTAAATTATCTAATAATGAATTTGCCTAAAAACGTCGGATGTCGGACATTGTAGTATTTCAAATGAATTTATGACAATTGCATAATTTGTAATGTAAATTTTCTGTTATTGTGTAACATTCATAAGATTTGAATATACAATTTGAGAAAAAGAAATGAATTAAAGTTCATTTTTTCAGAGCTCAATTCGAAAGAGCTCTCTAGTATAGAAAAACTTTTGAAATCCAAATTATCCAATCATCAATTGGTGTGAGATAAAACAAACAAAAACATTTCAATACACCAAATGAATTTAAAAAAATTGTATTTGAAATCAATGCAACCCTCTGGTAAAGCAAATTTTGTTAATGTAAATTTATCTAATAATGAATTTGCATAAAAAGTTCCAAAACAATTCTTGGACAAAATATCTAAATTTATGATTGTTCTGATTGTCAAGATTCAGAGTTCAATTCAAAGCAACTCTCTAGTATACAAACCCTTTGAAAATCCAAATTATCTAATCATCAATTGGTGTAAAGAGCTTCGAATCAACTATTGAATAAAAGAACAAGAAAATTGCAATATTTTGAATTCATTTGTTCCAATTTTCCAAAATTCCAAAATTGAAGTCAACGCAACTTTTTCTGTCTTTCTCGCCCATTTTCTCTAAAAGTAAATCAGTGTATCCTATAGAAAATTGACAGTCTATCAATAATTTGCCTCCACATTTACCAATCAATAACTGAACAAAAAAAGAAAGAAAAATAACTAGAATCGTAGTAATTAAGCAGGAATCGGAATAAAAGATCCTTGGCATTTAAAGGGGCCACGCAGACGTGGATTTCTTGCGCGTAAATAGTTCAAAGTAGTCGTTGCAAAATCGCAGATTATTTCCAACTCCGGACATTGTTTCCGAACCACTTCACCGCGTCTCCGCCTCCTCCTCTCACCCCGCCCCTTCACTCACCACGTGCACGCTGCTGGAAATCGTGTCGGGCTGCTTCTTGTCCTTGGGCTTGTTGGGTCGCTTCGCCTTCGGTTCCAGGTAGCGCTGCTTGAGGACCTGCGTGTCCTGGTGGTTTTGCTCGCACAGTCCGTTGAAGGACTGATCGAAGCGTGGCATGCACTCGGTCTGGCGGCGCCGGTACGTTTCGATCCGACGACGCAATCTGCGAGAGAGAGAGGAAGAAATTGGATTTTGCTGGATGATGCAGCAGCACACGCGCAGCCACTCGCTGCCGGTTGGCACACGCACTCCTCGTTCCGATACCAATTAGGTCACATCAGGCGTAATTGACGAATGCGTCGCAACGAGAGTGCGCGACAAGCCAGCCAGCCAGCCAGTGTCGTTGGCTGGTGAATGCGTCATGGCGTTAGAACAACAACAAGAGCTCATAGCAGCAACAACCTGAGCACTATGCTTCGAATTGTATCAGCCATTGCGAATTGGTGTATGCCCTGGTAAGAAAAATATTTCGTGACTCTTTAGGTTCATGTATTGTAGTACAGATTCCGAATGTTACAAATCGATGGTGGAGATGGTGTACTTAATATATAGTTAGAGATGCAAGTAGATAATATTCTTTAAAAAATATTCTAGAGAATGAGAATATTCACGAGAATATTCTCTCTTAAGGCTTGTTTCTTGTTTTATTATAATACATTTGACTGAAGATAATTCAATAATTCTGAAGATTTCGAACTTGTAATGTTCTTAGATAATTTATTCTCAAGTATTTTCCGTCACTATATACTTACGGTATGACCCCGCTTAACGCGATTTCGGTTTAATGCGCTTTTATTTCAACCGGGGGATTTACATAAATTGCTCGCAACGCTACGGGCATTCCTCGAAATTGTGCGCAGTAGATGTGGAAGATGTCGAGGAAATAGTTTAAAAAAACAGCTGCTAGTCTTTCTAATGATGAGCTCAATAAAATAACTGAAGAAGAAGAACAAAAATATTAATAGTAGTGATTTCGAAGAAGAGCGAGAAGAACTTTCGATGGCGTTTGTAAACGGAGTTTTTGACAACTATAACTGAAATTCTGTACCAATTTGTTGAAAATAATTTTGTGAGGAATTCAAAAATAAGACGGGATGATAGATC
>JAODFX010000014.1:609-17284 GCA_027580035.1 Dorylogaster longipes | reverse complement strand
CCGTCAACGATGCCACTACTGCTGGATATCGCCGGAGGCAGGAGAAAGGAGAAAGTCGAGTACACACCTAAGGACGTTGCGCTCGCCTGGCGTGCGATCCTGCTCCTCGTGCAACGCGAATTTCCCGAGAATTCCGATGTGGGGCTCAACGTCGAGGACACGCTCAGTGCGATACGCGCTCGAGCTGTTCGCACGTTCCTCCAGCTCGAAGCACGGGAGGACAGTAGCTCGCGCACGGTGGCATTCGACGTGTTGCTCACGCTTGCGGCGCGTGCGAACGTCGATGTCGACGAGGTCGTGGACGTCCTGATTGAGTATCTGCGCACTGGCGATGCGGATACGGAGGTTAACCAGTACGTTCTGCAGCGATTGCACATGTTATTCGATGGTCCTCGGAATCGTCGATTGGCGCTGGCGCTGGACCGCCGTATTCGCGAAAGTGCCACGTTATACAATTACCACGTACTATCGCCAAAGGGTCTCAGCGTCGCAATGGCCGCACAAGTCTACGCTCAGGAAAGTTTGAATGCAACCGCACGTGGTCAGTCAGACGATAATGGCGAGCGCTTAGTGGAAGACACCCTTCGCGGTGGTCTGAGCACGGTGCAGGAAATGCAAAAAGGTTTCGTGAAGCGAGGAGTGGTCAGTGTGAACATGGAGCGCGGACGAGATGTACTGGAACTCTTCGGGGTGCGTTGGTGCAGTGCATTCCTGAGTTGTTGGTGGAGAATATTCTATCGTTGCAGTTAGGGATATTCTCGTCCGGCTTGGGAAACTTCATGGGCGGCGTAGAGGAGGGTGAGAGTGACGGCGACGCAATCGCGGGAATGGAGCTTTCTGTCCTTGGTACCTATCTACGGCCCTTTGTGTTCTTCAGCGGGCAAGGCGAGCTCATGGGGCATGTGTGGAGTGGGACGGGTTCCGAACGTACGACTGCTTTCCAGGTACGTGTTCATTGGCAACCTCCGTCAGTGATGAGTGTGTTTTGGTATTGATTTTAGGCGTTGGTTCTATTGCACGATCATGAACAGCGCGTGCGCCTGGGGAACGGGCTAACGGTGAACATGGACGTGAAGAGCGCCGCTTCCGTGGACCTCGCCGGCCAGATTGCAATTTCGTTGTGGTACCGCAACGCCGACGCCAAAGTAGAGCAATCGTAAGCGCACGCCGTGGGATTGTGGCAGGTGCGGGCGTCGATAATGAGCGATCGATGCGTTTCAGTGCCGGCGTCTTCACCGTCGGCGCTCTCAGCTTGGACACCTCGTTCGCGTCGTCTCGTATCGAGTTCTCAGCGACGCTGGAGCCGCAGCTGACGCTCGCCGCCAACGTGGACTTCGCGTCCACCGTCGTCAGCTTGTGCATGCGGCTGTCGCAGCCGCCGATGGAGTACGCACACAACGTGTACAAGATCGAGCGCGTCGACGGCGGAAAGCACAAGGTGCGGAGACGTGTGCACCGGCGCCACCCGCTGCCGGGCAAGACGTACGCACTTAACCGGAAGAACGCCGACATGTGCAACGCCATCTTCGCCAGCTGAGTGCCATCCCCGCTGCGCGTGATCACCTTTTGTATGCCCCTTGCTTCCGACTCGAATGCGAATAAAGAGCGATTGTATGAAACGAGGTGCGCGCGCGCGTTTCACCCCTGTCAGGATAACCCCCCACTACCACCACCACCACGACGATAACGAGCCACCCTCGGACGGCCGCGTGTGCGTCGCTCGTATCGGTGCGTATCGATCCCACGCCGCCGCCAGCAGTCCTGCGCCGCGCGCCGCCGACGACGTCCACCGACGTCACGCATGCGGCAAACGCCGTCAACCGCCTCCGCAGCACGATCCACAACGGCCATCGCGCGCGTTACCCCCGACCCACGACCATCGTCGCCACCGCTCGCGCCCCAGCTGCAACCATGATGCGCCCCGTGCGCCTAACATGACGTGACATCACCAGCGCAGCGTTGTGTGACCGACCAGCCATTCGGCATTCCAGCACACTGCACCAACCACCACTGCAGCGTCAACGACGACGACGACGACGCGAAGATGCTGGGATTCGAGCTTATCTACGAGTGGCTGAAGCAGATGGAGTTCGTCTCATTGCGTAAGTACGCCACGGCCACCGCCGCCACACGTTCGATTATTCAGGTGGTAAAAGGCCCGCACGTGCCCCGCTGACAATGCAATTAGGCAGTCGTTGAAACGATGCACGGCTTCTTTAGGCCTACGTACGCGAAGGTGATGGAAAGAGTCAGGGTTCCCTAAATAGCATGGTGACCATGTGGGAGGCATCGGTGGCAATTGCACCCTTAACTCTGCGTGGCAGACAATGTGTGGAAAGCAGGGTAATTGTATATAGATCATCGCATTGACAGACGCGATTGCACGCCTTAATACTTCAGTGAACCATGCGAACGAGCGCAGTGTAATTATACGCGACCGGTTTGAAAATGTAGTTGTTTGCGGTACACCCGTTTGAAATGCATTTGCCGTGGATGGGAATAAACGCTTAGCTAACGCATCTGTGCATAGTAAATTCGCCTGTAATTACAAAGGGGCCAGCAATGGAAATGATTGCGTTGATACTAACATCGTAAGTCACATGGCTTGCGCAGTGTAATGTACTTCGACTTGAGTGGTTGAAGTATTTACACAAATTGCACACATTACGTCAGCGGAGATAATTGCAAATATGAGTTAGGGGACGTGCAAATATTGTAAATCGTGACGTGATTTTTAATTATCGCATACGGATAATTGCATTCCGAGGTCGCGATATCGTGTGTTATCAGCGGTGAGGACGTGTCGAACTGTTATCATAAGTTTCAGAAGTTGTTGAATTATGTACTACGTTCCGGAATTTGACAACGGTAATAAATATAGGATAGTTTTCCACAATAGCTTGTCTCGAAATCAAAATTTGCGATTTGTTGCCTTGCGAACAAGGTAGAAGCATTTTTATGAATCACGTACCACGATAATTAATTGTTGATTGAGATCACCCGTAAAAAATATCTCTTTGGAAAGTTACCATCAATTTTCTTGAACGTAACGGAAAGCAACGCTTGTCAAATCATAAGCAGTGCGTATTCGCAAAGATCGGAAGCAGTCGATATTAGTCCAAAGTCCAAATTCTTCTATCGCACACATCACTGCAATATTAGTCTTAAAGCTGCTTGATCGACGCGAACGATGCGAACATGGTTGAAAACATGTTTACGTTGTCTGCCGAGCCGCCGCATACAATACGATTGCAATTCCGTGCAATTAGTGGTAGAACGTTTCGCACACGACAGTTGCGCGACGAGGCCCATCGTTCGAGCTGCCGCTCGCAGACGCATCGCTGAACTTTGCCTTCCCTTATCGGCGGACGCGCATATAAATAAATGCGCGTTTGGTAACGACGAGATCGCGCGAGAGACAGCGGGACCACTTTTTGGGTAGCGTCCTCGACGAGAGGCGCACGCTCGCCGCCGCCGCCGCCACCGCACCGCAGCAGCAGCAGCAGCAGCAGTTCGTGGCGTACTCTCAGTTGCCTACGGCGCGCGTCGCGGCATCTCCCAACAGCCACCAAGTGCGCGTTGCTCCCGTCGCGCTGAAGACGTGCGTGACCGCCGCCGTCTACGGCGACCTCTGCGTCGAGGCGGTCGAGGCCGCCGCCGCCTCCACCAGCCGGCCGTGCGACGCAGTCGGCGCGCCGCGGCTGCGAGCAGCATGCAGCGGATGCGCAGCCTCGGTATGTATGCAGATCCCCGTCGCCACGCGCCGTCATCGATGCGTCAGCCGTCGTCGTTGCCGGTGTACACGTGCGCGCCGCGAAACGTCGCGTGCCGTTGTTAATTAGTGAACAATTGCAAGTGCGTCCCGTGCGTCCTCGCATGAACACGCGCGCTCGCGTAGAGGTTACATTCGCGACGGCCGAACGTAGGCAACTTATTGTTCACCAACGCGCGAATCAATTCGAACGGGCGATAAGTGAGCGCACGCTGCAGCGCTCGTTCGTTTCTTCTTCTGTTATTTGCGTCTTAGCTGCGAACTAGAGCGGCACGCTCGCCGCGCATGAATTGACGCAAATCGAAGCCGAAGCAGAGACAGGCAAATCCGTTAGATGAGGTCAGTTACCTTGATCTCTTCGTTGGTACAGTGACCAAGTAACACACGAGTGCGTTCACCTCGACGTTTGTCTCGGCGTTGCTGCTGCTGCTACTGCTGCTGGTGCTGCTGCTGCTGCTGCTGCTGCTGCTGCTTCTTCTCGTCGTCGCCGTCGCAGGAAGCATTTTTTCATGTGTTACATTTATAAGCGCGATACCGTTAGCCGGCGTCTAATTCTTCGCCGCGGCGCTTTGACGATGGTGGCGGACGCACGGTGTAACGGTGAACGCGCACCCAGCGAGGAACGAGAGCAATGCGCTGTCATCGCGGCGGCGTGCGACGAAGCCGCCGCCGAAGAACGCGCAGTCTGTCGACGGCGTCCGTCTGAGCATGCGCGCTGCTGCGCGGTGAAGTGCGCTGCGAAGAAGACCGCTGTCGCCGTGCGCCATGAGGGAGATGCACGCGCTCGTGCGGAAGTACCTACAGCCGAAGGATGCTGCGGCTGCCGGCAGCTCGGCGAAGAAGCCGCCACCACCGCGCGACGACGCCAAGGACGGCAACAACAATCGCGTCGTGAGCGACAGGCCGACCAGAGATAAGCGCCGCATCAATTGTGAGTTGCCATGGCATCTCGTAGTCGCTAGCGCTCTGGACGTCATTGATTCTATGACACGTCAATTCTATACGGGCATTATGTAATTGCAACAGCACTAGACACACACACACACACTCATCGGAAGTCAACCAAAATTCGTAGTAGATTCTAACATCCTTTCTCGAAATTTGCGAACGAGTGCAACCATAACAATAACGACAACGACGACGACGACAGCAGCAGCAAAAAGCCATTTTCGACAGAACGACGCATGGCTCAATAGTCTTCGGAGTGATTTACGCTTAAGCACAGTGCGCGTAAGTCCTTCGCATGCGGCGCACATCCGATTGCTTCCTTTCGGTTGTTACCTGTTGCGTGCACGCGATCACGGCTGTGAATTTCTCTCTCGGGGCCACGTGTGCGCATGCATGCTGTTGGTCGCAAGTGGAGGCGCCGTCGAGGGCTGCTGGTGGTGGTGCGCTGTAGCGGCCTTCCGAGGCGCTTCTAACACTGCTTCTTTTCTGCTTGCTTTCCAGTGGAGGATATGGAGCAGTACCTGCATTACATTGGAGGTGGGGCGGGCGCGCTTGCGCTGACCGGCGTCGCCGCCGCCTCCGCTTTCTACCTCGCGAGCCGGCCCTCTTCAGAGCGGCTGCTCTGGCCCAACGAGGATCAGGCCATCGTTGAGGTGAGTGCTATGTTTCAATCGGCCTTGATAGTTTGTTGTGATAACAGAGCAAAGTAAAAAAGCGGCTTTCGCAATTTCCGCCCAAACGTATCGTTCAGCTGGTCGTGAATTTCATGCATGCTTTTGTGATTGCGCAACTCGAAATGTGGCTCGTCGCCGAATCAACTTGATTACGCTCGAGCCGCTCGAGTGTGCGTGCGTGTCCCATCATAAATCAACTCCACAAATTTTCCACCGCAGCAAGGCGAGGGAAGAATCGAAATAAGGTCGGCAACGGCGATGTATGCACACACAATGTGCGCAAGGTGAGTTGTTCGCACGTTGGCACCGTGTTCGTCCAGCGTGCGGCGCGGGTGGGCGATTGCACATTCGATACGTGGATGCGGTAATGATTTAGAGCGCACCCACTTGGGGGCACATTAAAACCGGCTGTCGGCAGCGGATCGCCGCCGGCCGAACACATCAGCGCGACGTATGATTACGTTTTATAAATAATTGAATCGCACGGCGTGCGCATGAAAGAGAGACGGAGTAAGAAAGAAAAACTTGAAGCACATCGCGGCGACGACGACCTTAGGATGCGCGAGCGTCGTACCCACACACGGCACGAACGACGGCGACGGCCGCGTACGGCCGTGCACATCACGCGGCTGCGCCAAGGACCAGATATTTTCGGACGCACGCTGTTTGGCCATTGCGTGCGAATTTTTTTCTCAGCGCCCGATCGCGCATACGGCTTGGCGAGTCCACTCGGTGCAGTCGCGACGCTCCTGCACGTGCTGAACGCGCACGCGTAGCATGGGCCTAGCGCCCACGGCCGCTCGTCCACGATGTGCTGCAACTGCTGCAAGTGCTGCTGCGGCTGCTGCGGATGCTGCGCCAACGCGCTGCGCCTTATTCCGCCCATCAACTTGAACAATCAGTCCGAGCAGCTGCATCACCAAGTAGGAGAGGCGGTGCAAAGTGGTGCAAAGCGCGCTGCCTTTCGCTCTCTCCCACTTCGACTGTTGTTGGTGTTGTTATTGTTGCAGGGCGCCGAGCTCATTCGCGTGTCGCGCTTCGCGAAGGACTGCAAGGATGGCAAATTCGTGAAGTACCTCTACGAGGACGCGCAGACGCTCTACGAGTGCTTTCGGCGCGGTGCGAAGGTCTCCAACAACGGGCCGTGCCTCGGCTATCGCGAGTCCTACTCGAAGCCGTACCAATGGATCCACTACAACGAGACGCTGCTCCCCGCGAAGAACTTCGGCTCCGGCATGGACTCGCTCGGCCTGCAGCCCGGTAGCAGCACCTTCATCGGCATTTACTGCCAGAACTCGCCCGAGTGGATCCTCACCGAGCAGGCGACGTACTGCTACAGCATGGTGCTCGTCCCGCTCTACGATACGCTCGGCCCCGATGCCTGTGCCTTCATCATTAAGCAAGGTAAGCGCACGCGTGCGAACGTCTCTGCTCTGCACTGCTCTGCTCTGCCTTGCGCTCTGCACAGTCGACATGAGCGTGGTAGTCGTGGAGGACGACGCCAAGTGCAACCTGCTGCTGGAGCGAGCACCGAAATGTTTGCGCAAGCTGATCGTCGTGCGAGACGTGCGCCCTGCGACCCGGCAGCGCGCCAAGAATCGCGGCGTCGAGATCCTCGGCTTCGGCGACGTCGAAACGCTCGGCACGCAGCACAGCCACCCGGAACTGCCGCCGAAGCCCGACGACCTGTGCACGATCTGCTACACAAGCGGCACCACCGGCAACCCGAAGGGCGTGATGCTCACTCACGAAAACGTCGTCGCGTCCATCGCCGGTGTCCTCATGCAGATGGGCGACCACCGCCTGCGCACCGACGACGTGCTGATCTCGTTCCTGCCTTTGGCCCACATGTTGGAGCGCTGCTGTGAGGTGAGGTTGCGCGATGCGTGCGCGTTGCGTATGCGCCTAATCGCGTCGCGATGCGCGAGCTGTTTTTAGAATTCCTGCTATATGGAGGGCGGCGCTGTGGGCTTCTACCTCGGCGACATTCGCCGCCTCTCCGACGACATGAAGGCGCTGCGACCAACGATCACGCCGGCGGTGCCGCGCCTGCTCAACCGCATCTACGACAAGATCCAGACCGAGATCGGGCGCTCCATCGTCAAGAAAATGCTCTTCAACATGGCGATGAGCACCAAGGAGAACGAGCTGAAGCGCGGCGTCATTCGCAAGAACAGCTTCTGGGACATGCTGGTCTTCCGCAAGGTGCAGGAGGGCATGGGCGGGCGGCTGCGCATGATGCTCGTCGGCTCGGCGCCGCTTGCTGAGAACGTGCTGACGTTCACGCGCTGCGCGCTCGGCTGCCTCGTCATCGAGGGCTACGGCCAGACGGAGTGCTGCGCACCCATCACGCTCACCGTTCAGGGCGACCACACGCCCGGCCACGTCGGCCCCCCGGTGGCATGCTGCTGCGTGAAGCTCGTCGACGTGCCCGAGATGGAGTACTGGGCGCGCAACAACCAGGGCGAGATTTGCGTCAAGGGCACGAACGTCTTCACCGGCTACTACAAGGACGAGGAGCGCACGCAGGAGACGATCGACGAGGGCGGCTGGCATCACACGGGCGACGTCGGCATGTGGCTGCCCAACGGCTGTCTGAAGATCATCGACCGAAGGAAGCACATCTTCAAGCTCTCGCAGGGCGAGTACATCGTGCCGGAGAAGATCGAGAACATTTACATTCGGTCGCAGTACGTTCAGCAAGTGTTTGTGCACGGCGAGTCCCTCAAGGTGCGTACGATGCACACCACATCGCAAGCGCGCGCTCTTATCTCCTCCTTCGTTTCGCTTGCAGAGTTGTATAGTGGCAATCGTCGTCCCTGACGTGGATGTCATAAAGTGTTGGGCGCAGGAGAACGGCATTCCTGGCACACTGAGTGTACTCTGTGTACACCCGGAGGTCAAGCAGCTCATCATCGATGACATGATTGCCTGGGGCAAGGAGAGCGGGCTGAAGTCCTTCGAACAGGTGCGCTTTGCCTTCACCCTACTACTTCACCATGCTACCCTTCTTGGCTGCTTGCAGGTGAAAGATATCTATCTACATCCGGATCCGTTCAGCGTGCAGAACGGCCTGCTCACGCCGACGATGAAATCGAAGAGGCCCCAGATCAAGTCCTACTTTACGCCTCAGCTGGAGGACATGTACAAGAAGTTGACGTAATAGAAATTCAAGCAAATTTCTATCGGACGCATCAGTGGGGAGCAGCTGCATAAAAGGACTTAACATAAACCTTTATTAACACTAAGTAATAAAACGAACGTTAATAATTGCAAACTATTTGAGAGTTCAAAACTTGTAACTAAGCGAAATACAAACAGGGAAATGATTAGCAAACACGGGGAACGGGTTGCGATTGCACGCTCACGGCATTGTGATTGCAAGCAAAAATGGGTCAATTAGTGAGCTTGAAAAGTTTTGTGTTGGTGTTATTGTTACTTAATCTTTACGTTTTGCGTGTTCGTTGTCGTATCTTCGCATACACTGCGCGGAGACGATGGCGAATGACATGAAGACAAATGATTTACTTACATAAATGCATTCTAGACAATTTTAGACGATACGATACGGTTAGGTTTAATTGATTGTAGTAAAAAGATAGCACCGCCACCGTTAATTTATGTTGTATGTCAATAAATTGTTTAAAAAAAAAAAGAACGAAAGAAAGAGCGGTTACGCTTCCAAGCATTCACATTTGATTTCAGAAGTTTACCTGCCTTATTCTTATTCCATTATCCAATGTCATTAATCGTTATTAATCTCATAATTCACTGGAAAAGCGTGGAAGTGGGTGTGAAAAGAAAAGTCATTTGTAGATGTGCGTAACCACACTTTCAAGTATGAAGGCGTGCTAAATGGCATTGGAATTATCGTTGCAGTTTAGGAACTAGGCGAAATGAGAGTTAGCAAAGCAAGTCAATTGTCTGAGTATCCTCGAAGCTAACCCACGCATTCGCTGAAAACGAAGCATGTTTAACATCATTTCCGGACTCATCATCGATAGCGTGCTCGCGCGGCTGATCAGCGCTTTCGTCATCAAATGTGATCAGTAAGTTGTTGGTTGCATTGCACGCGGACCGCGACGGTACCGGCGGTGGCATGATAGTCGCACGAATCCGTGTCTCCAGATGAAGTGGTTCCACATTCGACCACTGTTCGTAGGCAGTATGGAAAGCCCTCGCCATGGCTAGCGCAACGTGTTCCGCCGTCTTGCGACACTTGCAGAGGAACGCGTGACATTCGGTGGTTTCCAGCGCATCCGTCGCCAGAAAGGATACGATGCGCTGCCGGTGCGTGCGGCAGTTCGATATTCTGAAAAGAAAAGTTTATTACAAAACGTTTGCTAGTTTAATTTAAGGTACGTTTCTTTTTTTTATTAACTTGAGCATCAAGCGGCACTGCTTTACCTATAAATCGAAATCTTAAGAAGATCGTCTCCGTGATCCGACTGCATAACGCAAAGACCTTTCGGAGAGATCGTCAGATCGACCCTCCTGCGAGGCTTCACTATTTTCACATTCTTTTTCATCTCCTCCTCGCTGGCATCCTCCAAAATGTGCGGGTTTCGCGCAGCTTTGTCAACTTTTGATACTTTTTGCGCTTTCTGCGCTTTGAGTCCGGCGAGAATGCATTGCACGGCGTGATCGCTGATGTTCTTCTCGTTGGCGAGCTTTTCCACCACTGTGGAGCCGAGGTACTTCACGTGGAAGCTGACGATTTCGTCCTCTTCGTAACCGTCGCAGCCGAAGTCATCTGCTAGTGCCTTCTGCTTGCCACCCTTCTTAGCATTCTGCGCGTTGTGGTGCAATACCTCTTCGGAGAGTTCTGGAAAGCGCCAATGCCAAACAATGTTCGATTAATCAATGCGCATCAATGTGCCGTATTGCAACACAGTCTGGACCGTCTGGACATTCAGTGCGTCATCGTCGCGGACGACCGACGCCGCTTATCACGCGGCGCGCAAGCGGCCAACGCGCGTTTGACACGCGTACGGTTTGTTGATGTTGTTTGTAATGATGGTGCGCATCTGTTACGACATATGTGCGGCGCGGCGCGTCGCGTGCGAAAATGCGCAGTTATCGAAGTTGCGCTTGGCCGCGAGTAAAATGCGCGTCGAAGGAAAGCGACGCGAGGAAAAGTGGAGCGAGCTGATGCAACCAATTCAATGTCTTGCGCTGTGCGCGCACGCCGATTGCACCGCGGCGAAGAATGCGGGAATGCGGAAAATGCAAGACGCCTTTTCTTCAGCGGCAAGCCTTGAAAGATGCTTGCTTAATTATAGCGCGCGCATAACACGCGTTGGTGTGGTGCGTGGTGCGGCAAACAAGCGAGAAGCGCACCGAAAGGAGCATGCATCACGGAGAAAAACTTACTTTTGTGTTTGGCACTGTGCGCTGGTCGCCACCAGCTTGTTCTTAAAAACTTGGACATTCTCTCTAGCACTCAGTCTATCTTAGCAGCGAGCAGGAAGTAAGGAAAAGTATAGCAAAGTGCATTAACTGCAGCTTGAGTTGCAACTTGAATTTTCGCGCAAGTTTGAATTTCGTCAGGCTAATAGTTGCTTGCATGCGCTGGTCGCAAAGCAAACGGGGGGAAACTGCTCGTCGATTAAGAGAGGCTGGTGGATAGAGATGAGACTGGTTTGATTGATCGCTGGACAAACACTAATCTCATGTATATGCATTCGCCTTGATCTGCCCTCACTTGTGAATGTACCGAATCGAACATACTTTCTCCACGCGCGGCGCAATCGCGACGGAGAGCGAGTTGCCTACCCGGGACCCGCAGCGCGTTATCGGTTGTTGCCTCGTTGGTTGCAAACAACATGATTAATGTTACCATGCCACCAAGGTGCATCCTGCTCCGGCGATTACAATTATTAATCAAGCGCCTTAATCGTATCTAAAGTTCATACGTATGTGGCGCGTGGACGCGCGACCACAAACGTGTCTACCAACATGTTATTCCTATTCCTTATGCGCTCAACGCGTGTGGCTCGTTTTTGAAAAATTCGTTTCGAAAGGTCATCCGAGCAAATGAAAAAAAGCAACAACGAACAGATAAGTATTTTTAAAAGATACGTCAACAGCCTCCTCGCTCTCCCATTCTCCTTCTTGCTCCCTCTCTCTCTCTCTCTCTCTCTATCCCTATACGCCCTATACTTCATGCTGTATTTGATAGCTTCCCCCGCTATCCCTACATTTAAGCTGCTTTCGATCGTGCATTGGATTCGTAATGCATTATTAAAAGTAATCACGTTGTGAGCAATGAGTATGACGAATCATTGATATTCTTTCTTGTCATTGGTCAAACTTTTTAGGATTACTAATACTATTTGCCCGATCGAAACCAGCTTTCGTGGCAATTGGCTGGAGTAGTATCTAGTAACCGATCGACTTGCTACAACCACTGCAAACTAGGTAAGCAATCGGGCGCATCGAAAGCGATTTTAAGTTCTTCGGACAGTCACAAAGAATACCACTGCGAAGATTCCCAACCGATCTAGGCGATCTAGGTCAGCTGTTCGCAGCGTCGAATACTGTCAATGCCGTAATCGTCGTAATACACATATATTGCTACGGAAAGTCCTGGTCATTATTCCCCTCCTTCCAGTGACATCAACGAGACATCAAGATGATTTGACATTTCTGCGATTAACGCAGTCGGCTGTTGTTTCTCGATGTTACATTGTTTCGCTGTCTTCCTTGCAAGGATCGACGACAGGTCAAATCGGTTGTGAGAACTGTGCGCGCACGGAGCATCAGGTTTGGACACAAAAGCTCACGAAATGAGTGAACTTACAGCGGAGGAGGTATATATTTCATGCAAAACATCGCTCACATTTTTTAAACTCTTGTCATCTTCTTCATCTCTTCTACTCCTGGACCGAATCTAGCATTATTATGACTAGTGTTGGTTTAATTATTTTGCAGATTCGAAAACGGAGACTGGCGCGACTGGACACAAGGACAACCAGTGAGAGCCTGGAAATTCCAGAATCTCAAGATGCAACCCAAACTGATGATAGGAGTGATAAAAATGAAAATGATAAAAACATTGTGTGTAAAAATGTGCCCAAGAATAATCAAGAGGATTTAACTGAGAAGATGGATGTTGATGTCCCATACACTCTCTTTGAGCCCCATGTGCTGCTGGCATCAGGTGACATCCAACAGGACCAGCAAAGTGTGAAGGCAGTGGACAGCAGAACAATTGAGGATTCAAATGAGTCTGATAATGAACAGAGTGCAGTGATACAGCTACTCACTGAAGTGTTGAAGGTTGATTTCGATGTGCAGCCATACATATGCCCACTTGCACATCCCATTGGTACTCATGGGCTTGAAACCAGTCTCCACCATGATGTTCTGCCTGACTACGATGATATCATTAATAATATGCTAATGGAGCTGCAGCATAGGTCAGTCTGGGGTATCCTCTACCTGGGTGAGTGCTATAATCGCCTTGAATCAGTCCTGAAGTCCTGCAAGAAGCCTGTCTATCTGGCAATTCTACAATCTCTGCAGAGACAGTTCTTGGATCAATGCATTTACTGGCTCAGCCGCAAACCGAAGCCCACGTCTAAGGAGCGCAAAATTGATGTGCTTATTCCCATGGACAAAATGTCTATCCTTACATCACCCATTCTTCATCAAGATATCTCACACAGTTTTATTGTTGACTTAGTGCAGAGTTGTTGCAATCGGTGGCCGGTGTTTGACCAAATCTTCAGTCCTGTATTGTTAAATCTACAGTTGGTGATGATGCATGCGTCGGTGGTGGATAGCACGCACGTGTTGCCTGTGCGCGCTCTCACCGAACTCCTCGACATTCGCTGTACCATTGGCACAGAAAAAAGTCGGCCGTTCGCGACACTCCTCACGCAGCAGCCACAATTTCTACCCACTTGCGTGACAACGTCGCCGGGCCGCGAGATCAGCCGCAGCTCGTATCTCGGCTGCTTCCTCAGCGTCTCTGTGTTCGCAGAGGACGACCCGCGCGTAGTGGACGAGTTCTTTCCAACTCTCAACTGCACCACGGGCATCAACTTGACGCTGCAGATGGAGCTGGAGGCGTTGCGCAGTCGCCTGCATAAAATGTGCCACTACCTGCTCGCGAACGCGTCGAGCCGCCAGCTTACAATCGACTACTTCGTCGCGCTGCTACAAGCGAACGAGAAGCGCTGCCAACTGCAGGTTGAGGAGCGCACGCTCGCCAGCGACGGTTTCATGCTGAACGTGCTCAGCGTACTGCAGATGCTGGCGGAGCGCGTCAAGCTGGACCTCGTCGACGACCTGCACATCTTCAAGCCGACCAGCGTGATCAACATCAAGGGAGAGACACGCCTGGGATTCTCGCAACAGGAAGCCGACACGTGGCTGAAGGGCACGCTCAAGAAGGAAATCATCCAGATGCCGAACTTCCCCACCGCGTGCTGGTTCATCACGCTGCACTGCCACCACTTGGCGCTGTTGCCCGCGATTCAGAAGTACCAGCGGCGATTACGCGTTCTGCGTGAGCTTGAGAAACTCATCGACGACATGGTGGACACGGAGCCACAGTGGCGGCACACGTCCTTCAAGCTGCGCAATCGCGACATGATCACGCGCTGGCATCGCCAACAGCGCCGTCTGTTGCAGTCGAAGGCCTGCGCCGATGCCGGCCTTCTAGATCGGAACTTAATTCGCCGTTGCATGATATTCTACACGTCTGTCGCCGAGTTTCTGCTGGCGGCGCTCTTAAGCAAGCGATGGCCATTGCAAGCGTCTTCAATCATCCACATGGACATCTGCTCGGACGGAACCGGGTTGAAAGTGCAGCCACTTTTCTCTGCCTTCCCAGAGTGGTACGTCGAGGACATTGCCGAGTTCCTACATTTTGCCTTACAGTAAGTTGGACTCCCACGTTGCAGGCCTGCTTGCGTCGTAAACTATATGGTGCTAATTTGTAGGTTCGGCGCTGCGGTGGTGAGCGAACACATGGAGGATACGATGATTATCTTCTTGCTGGTGATGATCTGCATGTCACCCAGCATACGGAACCCGTACCTGGTGGCAAAGGTCGTCGAGGTTGTGTTTATCATCAACCCGCAAGTGCAGAGCCGCACAGAGTCGATGTACGATCGCATCATGGCGCACCCAATCTCGCACACAATCCTGCCACCCGCGCTCATGCGTTTCTACACCGATGTCGAAACCACCGGTTCCAGCTCCGAATTCTACGATAAGTTCACCATTCGTTATCACATTAGTTTGATTATCAAGGGTAAGTAAGCGTGCAGTGTCGGGTGCACCGGCTCTTACCGACTCCTGCGTTTCAGGCATGTGGGCGTCGGCAATCCATCGCGAAGCGCTGATCAAGGAGTCGCGCACTGGCCAGCAATTCGTCAAGTTCGTGAATATGCTTATGAATGACACTACTTTTCTGCTGGACGAATCGCTCGAATCTCTGAAGCGTATCCACGAAGTGCAGGAGCTCGTCGCCGACACGGCTAACTGGAGCGTGCTGACACCCGAACAGCAGCAGAATCGTCTGCGACAGCTCAATCACGATGAACGCCAGTGCAAGTCCTACCTCACACTCGCACGCGAGACTGTTGACATGTTTCACTACCTCACCGTCAATATCAAATGCCCTTTCATGCGCCCGGAGATCGTTGATCGGCTGGCGTCGATGCTCAACTTCAACTTGCATCAATTGTGCGGGCCCAAGTGCAAGGATCTCAAGGTGCGCAATCCGGACAAGTACGGCTGGGAACCGCGCATCATGCTCAGCCGCATCATCGATATTTACCTCCATTTGAACTGCTCGGACTTCGCGAAGGCGTTGGCTGGCGACGAGGTAAATTACACTTGCTGGCGTATTGCAACTATATATCTGTTTCCTCGCTCAGCGTTCATTCCGCAAGGAACTCTTCGATGACGCGCTGCGAGCGATGTTGCGCTGGTCCATCAAGACGCCGCTGGAAATTGAAACGTTTCACGCTCTGGGCAATGAAGCGCTGCGCATACTCGAAGATAACCTCGCCTCCGAAGACTGGATGAACGACGCGCCTGACGAATTTAAGGATCCCCTGATGATGACTGTGATGTCTGACCCTGTGTTACTGCCCAGTGGTCTGATTATGGATCGCTCAGTAATTATGCGACATCTTCTCAATAGCAGCACCGATCCATTCAACAGGCAGTACCTCAACGAGGAGATGCTTCAGCCAGGTGAATACTAGAAACGATATGTCGTTGACAAATACCGCAGCGTGATTTTTTCGTTTTCTAGCCGACGAATTGAAACAACGGATCAAGGTGTGGAAATCTGAACACGGTGGCGCGCCAAAATAAGCGATGTTTGGATCGTCCAGTCTTGTCACCGTTTCTTTTCTAAAATTGACCAGCTTTATGTTATATGTGAAACGCCAAACTGGAAGCCATCTCAAAATTCGGATTGTACACCAAGACTTACAACAACTGCCATTCACTTCACAAGTCTTTGCAGGAGAATAAACTACACATAATAGAAGACTTGAAACCAAATTGCATACTAAAACAATGTTTTTTGTATCGATTATATGCCGACAATTTACCGCGAAATATACTTATTAAAATTCATTTATTTCTAAAGTAAGCGAATTTTTAATTATGTTGCACAAATATAGCCTAATGGGCAAAAGTTATTCTACAAGGGACAATTAACTGCTTCATTCCAGAAAGCTAGAAAATATTTAAAAATATGTGCCTAAAGTTGACCAATACACCAAAATATCTGCAAATCTTGCAAATATGCGTTACAAATGTGCGTATATTTCTGAAACCAATAATCAAAATTCTAATTGAGTGAAGTTAGCGCCCTAAAACTAGACCCTAAAATGAACCCTAAAATAAGAAACATATTGGAGAATCACAAAAAATAAAATTTTCTTATATGTTTAAGCGCCCGAGGTGCTGGGCTCGGGGTGCTAATTTCATTTGAGTTCGAAAACGCCCCAAAAATGTGTATAAAAATGATCAATTTTTGAACATTCTGAAAACACGCATCACAAATTTATTCATATTTCCGAAATGAATAATCCGAATTCAGTGTTTTATATTACTTCTAAAACATGAAAAGCCGTTCATTAAAACAGTTTTAATTTCTTCATTCTTGCAAGCCTGTAAATGCGCCAAAAATGTGTTTAAAAATTATCAATTTTTGAACATTCTGAAAACACGCCTCACAACACAACACGCCGAACCGAATAATCCGAATTTATTATTTAATTTTGCTCCTAAGAACAGAAGAGTTGTT
>JAODFX010000013.1:199996-212859 GCA_027580035.1 Dorylogaster longipes | reverse complement strand
CACCGACCCGTACGCTGCTCTCGGCCTGCCTTCGCTCGCCAGCGCCGGCAGCCACCATAAGGCGTCGAAGTCGAAATCACTGCCGAAGAACGCGAAGGAGAAGAACGCGAGCCACGCGAACAACGCCAAGCATGACAATGCGAAGAACAGCTCCTCGAATAGTAAAGCTGCCGCTGCGGCTGCTGCAGCCAATGCCAAATACTCGACGACCGCAGGCGGACTCACGATCCACCCCGCGTCCAGCGGCGGTGCCAATGCGCTCCTGGCGAACAACGTCGGCAATGCGCACGAGAAACCGCCGCCGGCGTCGAGGCGCAACAACGCGCACAAGAGCAACAATCTGAAGAGCCTGCGGGCGCCGCCACCGTCGCCGTCGCCCGTCACCACCAGCATCTTCACTAGTCCGCTCAGCCTGGCGAGCGTCATGTCGGCGGAGGCCGAGCGCCATTGCAGCATGAACACGGCGTCCACGGCCAGCACGTCGACAACGCAAAGCCTCAGCGCTACGACGCCCAGCCTACCGCCCAGTATTCTCAGGTGGGTGCCGTTTACATTCGCCTCCAGCTGCGTTTCAAACCCTTAGATTTAGTTCTCGTGCCGTTCATGTAACTCTTCCGTTGTTTGTTTGGCGTTGAGTAATCGCATTACTAACACACCTATTATTTGTTCACACATGCAGTGCTGCATTAGAGGGCAACGGGGGGTAAGTTTCGCATTCTGCAGCACTAGCCCACTGAACAAACCAAAACCAAAACAAAATGTCAATCATTGCACTTGCTCGTTCCGTTCCGTTCCTTTCCGGGGTTTACGTTCTTAAGTTTTAATTTACATTTGTTTCTTGGAATTCTGTATTTTATAGTGATCCTAATTCTATTCTCGGTGGTGTGCGCCTTCCACCCGACACGGAAATAATTAAATATACGTCGTCTATCATCGGTCCGAAAATCCCCGGCACGACGAATAGAGGTCGCAAGAAGACGATCTCGTTGGATCCGCCGCACGTTAGCGTCCATCCAACGCACTCCAGCACGGGACTGTTGATTGAGAGGAGCACGAAACGTCAAAGACTGGTGAGGCGAGCGAGAGAGGGTCCAGTACCACACGATCTACTAATTATTATAATATAACATTTGCCTATCTCTGTGCTAGGACTCGACTGGCTCGGATCACAACAGCACGACGTCGAATTCCTGCATCAACGACCGGGTGGAAGTGATAAAACTGCCGGCGACGAACGGCAGTCCTTCCGCGGTTGGAAGCGCGTACAACAACACGTACGTCAGCGAGGTCGGTGGAGGAGAGGCGCCGCTGAATCTGTCTCTCAAGCCAACGACCAGCAACCGCAATAGCAGTACGTCCTCCTCTCTTAATTCGCTAAGCAACATGTCTGCAAATATCGGCCTGGATCGTATATGTATGTCATGGTTTTAGATCATTTCGTTTCTGTCTATCTCTGTTTGTGCATTTTGTTTCTTGTCCACAACCATTGGTTGTTCATGTTTCCCAGTTCCACTTTGCTGTTGCTGGCGATGGCTGCTGATTGTTGGCTAATTGTTGCAGCACGTCGGAAACCAGGGCCTAAACCTCGTAAAGTATTACAACCGTCACTGCCTCCGGGCGCACCGAGCGCGTCGCTGGTCCAGCTCTTCGCGAGCGCCGACGCGCCGCGCCCCTCTAGTCGCTCCGATACCGACACGCCACTCTCGACCGCCGCCGGCACGACGATCAGCGCGCTGCCGGCGCCGGCAAACCACAAGGATGCACGCCCAAGGAACCTCGGCCGTGGGGTTAGCAAGCCCAAGAAGAACACCGTCGCCTCGCTGCTGGCGCAAAGTCGCGCACTAGGTAAGCGCATGCGACATGAAATGCACGCGCACTCGGTACCTTCTCGTACGTTTTCGCGTTGTTCGGAATAATTGACTCCTTCAATTTGCTTTTAGGAATTAAACCAATGCCAATTTTAGATCCGAACGCATCGATGTCGCAGCAAATGTCGCTGCTCAAGTCGAACATACTCGCGGCACAGCAGTACATTGCCGAGGTGGGCGGCGACGAGAAGACGCTGAACAAGTTCTTGCAGGAGAAGTTCCGCGGCGCACTGAGCGATTCCAGCACGGTGGACGCCTCGACGGATTCGGACAACCTCACGGATTCGAACCAAACCGACTCCGAGCTGGAAGCAGAGTTCATTGCGAAGAAACAGAAGCAGTACGACGAGCGAATGCTGCGAATTCCATTGGAGAAATGTACGTTTGTCGCCAGCCGTTTGCGAACAGTTCAATGCAAAGCGTTCCGATTGCAGGTTGGAAGCGAGAAACAATCATACGAGGCATTACAAAAAACGGTGGGATTAAAGGCGACGTGACGTACGTTGCGCCCGATTCTAGCAATAAATTCAAGCAAATGTCGGACGTTACGCAGTATCTCGAATACCAAAAGTCTACCGAGCTCTCGAAGGAGAATTTCACCTTCAGCTGTCGGGTAATCCTTGGTGATTATCTCCAGGCGATGCCTCCCGAATTTGGGGGAGATGGAGATTTTATCCGCATGTCTGAAGAAGATGTTTCCAAAAGGTAACGATTGCGCTTTGAATCCATTCAGATTTGCTGAAACTGTATATAATTCCAGGTTGGATGAATTAAAGGCTGCTATGCGTACAAGTTTACCAGTAGAACAAAGGATAGAAGTTGCGCGGCGACAGCAAGCTGCAAGAGCTGCAGCACGCATAGATCGCGAACAAGCTCGCATCCAGCGCGAGATTGAGCGCTCGGAACGGCAGGAGGCGGCGAGAAGGGATAAGGAAGCTCGCGCACAGCAACTGCTGGAGGTAAGCGCCTCACTCTCACTTTTGCTTATGCCTTCAACCGCAACATTTCTCTCTCTAATCACTCACATTATTCATTCAATCAAGTTCAAGTTTCATGTTGGAATTCTTTGCTCATCGTCTCGATGTTGTTGCTGTGTTGTTGCGTATGCTTGGCCGACAAGTGCGCCTCCGCGGCCATTCCATTGATGCGTTCTTCAAACTGCTGACACTCCTCGCAAGTTTGGCTTCGTGCATTGTTCGCAAAGGTTTTGTTGGAAAGAGTTTGAAGGGCGCAAGAGTTTTGTGTATGTGCTATATGTGTATCGTGTTTGTGCTAGGGCCGCAAGCGACTAGCGTTCACTTTAGAGCAGAAAGTACAGATAATATCGGAAATTGAGGGTGGCAAGTCAAAATCAGACGTCTCTAGAGAGCTTGGCTTGGCGAGCTCGACGGTTGCGACGATCTGGAAGAACCGCGACAATATTATCAGCGCGTACGGTACAGAGTATTTCGGCCGTGACAGCCCGAATTATTTTGACAAATTTGCAAAGGCGGCGGACCTCGTGATGTCTGAGTGCGCTCATCCGGTAGGCAGCCATTTTACCGCAAGCATTCTTTAATATCATTTTGTTCTTACAACAAATTAAACCATACAATAACGCTCAATATACGATGGATGGGGTGTCAGGTTTTTTAAAACCTACTAACGCAAAACCAACGCTTATCGCCATTGTACATCAGCCAAAGAAATGTCCACCAGCCGCACATTCATGTTGTTTAGTGTCCTCCTCCACCCCTTAGCCCGCTGTTGCTGTTTCTACACATACAGTAATTAATGCCCAAGCATCAGTAGATTGTACACGTTCCTTCATGCATTAGCCGTAATGTCGTATGAATTAACCCAGCGAAGCTGACTATTTGTTATCATATGCTCATTTATCACATTTATCATGAGTAATAAGCCCGTAAAAGTTGTGCATGCGTTATATTTTGTTGACATGTGTACCGCTACGATTATTACAAGTGAGAAATAACGCTTTGCGCGCATGTTTTAATCACTTTAATTTTGATTGTCCGCTCACGTGCAACGTGGGTGGACAATTGTAGGTTTCCCTGCCACTGTACTGTTGAGCGGAAAGTTAACATATTTTTCATGTGTGCAGGCAAAGAGAAAGCGACAAGAGGAGCAGGAGAAGCTGAAGCAGGAGGAGCAGCAACGCAAGCAACAGGTAGATACTTTTAACAGTGTTTGCTAATTGTTCGTTAATTTAATGGTAACGAATCTACTTGCAGGAACGAGAATTGAAACGTCAGCAGGCTGCCATGTTGAAAGAACAGGTAATATAAAGAAAACTGGAGTCTTGGCTCACACTTGCGTTCGATATAATTGTAGTTAATCTCTATATTCATTTCATCATATAGTGCTTGTTCATTCGTTTTAATTCGCATATGGATTGGTCATTTTGGTAATGTTTTATCATTTAGTCAGCGTTCACGAAAGTATTTCTGCATTTTGTTCACGAGTATTCGTTTCGACGGCAAAATTTCTGCGCACAAAATTCTTCTAGTCGATTGCAAACAAAAGCAAGTCAATGCGATTAGTTTGTCCATGTATGTTTCGTTTTGTGTTTGTTTGGATTTTGCGTTCAGTTACGAATTAGGTGTGTGCGACGACTCGAAAACGTAACAAATGTTGTGTCATGCTTGTGTACATACTGTTATACTGTTTTTCTCCCATAGATGTACATACAGGAAATCAGTAAACAGCGAGAGTTGCTCTACACTGTCGAACTGGTATGGCTCACACATTATAATGCGAACCATCGTTAATTTGCACGCTACAGATATGTACCACATATATGCATCTGTGCTATTTTTTTCATACATTTATTCAGTACCAATATACCTGCCTACCATTCAAGTTTTCAAAATTGATATTAATCAATTAATCAACTCCTGCTGCTATGTTTTCGAAATGTAGACGTGAATGCGTTTTAGTTTCGTGATTCTCTAACATTTCGAGGGTGCTGGGCTAATACTTTTTTGTCAGTTTTTTGCGACACATTCAATAATTTTCCGAAGTCGGGGAGCATGTTGCAATTTGTCAATTAATGCTTATCATTGTACATCTCGGTGCGCAATTCGCATGTCTCTGAAATATCTATTTCTTTATAGGAGCGCGAGCGCAGAAGGCAGCACATGACGCTGATCAAAAGCTTGGAGAGCCGGCGAAAGTTGGAGGAACGCGAGCGCAAGAAGCAGCAAGCACTCGCCGAGAAGCAGGCGAACAAGGAGAAGAAGCTGGAGCAAAGGCGCATTGAGCTGGAGATCCTCGCCGAGTTGCGGAAGCCGTGCGAGGACTTGGAGCTCGTCGATCAGGTACCAATGCCGGAGTTTCCTCGCATTCCCGGCCTCAAGCTCAGTGGTAAAGCGTTCGGTGACGCGCTCATGGTGTTTGAATTCCTACATAATTTTGGCGAAACGCTGGGTTTCGACATGGAATCTTTGCCGACCTTAGATTCCTTACAAACGGCTTTGCTGAGCGGCGAGGGCGCACAAGATGCGGAGGAAGAGTTGCTCTCAGTGATGTCGCATCTCATCATCTGCGCAATTGAAGATCCCGGCATTCCTAATCCCGCGAGGCACACAACCATCTTGGGTCAGAGCCTGCGGCAGGCTGACATTACGCACGCAAACTTGTCCGAAATTTTGCGGATATACCTGTATGCTAATGCCACCGGTGAGGTGAAGGCGTTGACGGGGGTATCGTTCGAGCGCGATCGCGAGAAACGCGTTGCCGACCATCATCAGAACAATTGCGAAATGCTTCAGACAGTGACCGGCAAGAATGCGCACTATTACGAGCACCTGCATGATAATCCCACGTGGAAGATGTCCGTGATGTTGAAAGACAAGCCGTTCTTAGCACTGTCTCCAACTGACAAGGCATCTATTCTTGCATTCATTTGCAATGAACTGCTCCAAAACAAGGCTGTGATTCGCCAAATTGAAACTTCCATGGAGACCGTCGCGCAGGGCCGGAAGGACAAATGGGTAATTGACGCCAAAGTGCGAAAGTTGCGCATGTTGCACAACCGCAAGATGCGAACCGAGGCCATTGAGAAAGCAGTGCTTACGAAACCGGACGGTGAGCCCGGGGCCACTGAGTCCAGCACGGCCGATTCGCCCGCATTAACCAATAAGGATGAGCTGTGCTTGGACGAGGAGGAAAATGAAATGAGCGAGAATGAGAGTCTCTGCACGCAACCTGAGGAAGAGGAAGACAGCAAACTTTCCGGAGAAGAACTAGGCAAAAAGTTAGAGAAAGTTTTGAAAACTTCCGAAGCTCAGTTGCAGTTGATTAACAATGCCACACATCAACTGCGTGCAACCTGTTTCGGTCAGGATCGGTTCTTTCGCCGCTATTGGACTCTACCTAAGGCGGGTGGCATCTATGTAGAGGCTATGGAAGCTGCAGAACCTGAAGCTTTGGAGGACATCCTAATCGCTGATAAGTTGTACACCGAAATGGGCTTTACAAATGTAGAGGATTTGAAGAACGTGATGCTAGACGCTGAGAACGAGGAGAGTGTAGAGGCTGATAAGGAGGTACGCGATATTGTGTCGAAACAGCATGGCGAGAGTGTGCTCACAAATAAAACGTTGGACGACGATATGGATCCGCAGGAAATAGATAATAATGCCAACGAATCACTGAAATCACCCATCTACGTAGAAAACGGCGAAGTTTACGACAAAATCGAGCACAACTTGGATGAACTCAAGAAGAGCGTCGACAAGATTGTCAACAACATTGAGAAGAGCAATCAAATTGATGCCAAAGACAACAACAAAGAGAACAAGGAGATTGAAAATAATAAGACGGAGAATTGCATTACGCCGACGATCAAACACGAACTGGATGACGAGAGGAATTTTAATCTCTTTGAGAAACTGGGCGAGTGTATGGAACGTGAGAACACCAACAACATCAGCGTGAAGCAGGAAGTCAAGGAGGAACTGAAGCAAGAGATTCTTAATGAGCTTAAAATCGAAGCTCCTATGCATGATGCGGGCGAAATGGGAGATATTAAGATGGAAAGCGATGAGAAGCCCATCGTCGAAAACGAGAAAAAGTGGTTTAGTATTTTGTCGCGAGAAGGTGGCACCTGCGAAGGCATCCATATGACTTCGGGTAATCGTTGGGACACTGGAGTGGGCGCCTGCACGCGGGACAACATCACCGAACTGAAAATTCCCGTCTTCCCACCACCGAATGCCAACACTACCTACTGCAGCGGTTCTTGTGACAGTCCGGCTCCATTGCAGATCACACCGGAGGAAAGCGCCCAATTGGAGTATATAAAGAAGCATGGGCTACCCAAAGCTTGCGATAGGAAAGTTGTCGGGGAGAATAAGCGCTATGGCTGGTGGCGCATTACGGACGTCGAGCAATTTCAAGCCGTTCTGGACAGCCTGCACGCCAGAGGCGCTCGTGAAAAGGAATTCAAACGCACTCTGCTGACAACGATGCAAACTTTGTACGAACAGCCCGGTAAGCTATTCATTGAAGAAGGTCATGTCGACGCGACTGAACTCTCGATGGACGATGATTTCGATGCCGACTCGGGCGAAACGGGCGCGCCTAAGCCCGATGCAGTGGGAGAGTGGAATCATGCCGTGGCACAAAGGGTCGACATGGCGTTATTGGAGCAGGTAAAATCAATCCGATTATTATGTTCTAACGCAATTTCAGTAAGCCATCTCGTTTGTAGGTTGAAGCACTGGAAGATAAAGTCGCAAATGCGAGCATGCAACAAAAGGGATGGAAAGTGCCAATCCGAGAATGTTCAGATGTCGATGCGTGGCAGTACGTTCCAGTAGCCAAAGAGAGATTAGCGAGTTTGGAAGGAGCTATCGAACGTCGCTACCTAAAACCACCATTAGGCGTTAAGTAAGTTCTTCGTGTGTGCAATAGAGAGCGAATGAGGGAACTGCGAGTTTGTTTACAGCATGGGTGACCCAAATTTGGCAGCTATAGCCCAGGAGGCAGGGGGTGTCGCGCTGCCTGCGCAGCCCATCCCCGCACCGGACGAAGTTCCTAAAGGGCTCGCTGTGTGGCGAGAAGCCGTAAACCGGTCGCAGACGTCCGCTCAGCTGGCGATGTGCCTATATACTCTGGAGGCATCCATCGCTTGGGACAAGAGTATCATGAAAGCTGTGAGCCCCTCTCTTGACTTTAATAAACAGAGAGCCCGAAAATATAACAGCAAGCTGAGTGTGGGTGCTTGTGCTTCTTTTTAGTTTTAACACTCCAATGAGGCTTCGTTGCGTAGCGTCAATTGGCGATGAATTAACACCACCGTCGGTATTCATCTAACACGCACGCGACGTCTCATTGATTTCATTAACTTATTATTTGCACGATATTTCACTTGGTTTTGATTAAGAGCATTTTTCGGTTCGAACTGACTAATTTATTTACTACACCTACTGCAATCACCAGCTGATTTATTAAGGGGTTATTCAGGTTTTAGTCGCTTTAGTCTTATTACAAACCCACACTTATAAAATGGGCTTTTTGCAAACCAAGCATGTTTATTCACTATTCAATGTCGTTCTTTTCGATTTAGTCGTTTCCTTTATACATCAGTATGTTGCATTGCAAGATTCTATATAGTTTAATATTGTGCACTTATTAACAGTTAGTGATCAGTATATGCAAGCTGGTGCAAGACAACCAGTTGTATGATTCTCTTTTGTTACAGAATTGCCAATTTTGTAACAGTGGCGACAACGAAGATAAGTTGCTGCTGTGCGATAGCTGTGATAAGGGTTATCATACGTACTGTTTTAAACCAAAGTTGGATACGATTCCGGATGGTGACTGGTGAGCGTATTTGTCGATCTTAACGTATATTCATTGAGAGTGGGTGAGGTTGTAAAGCGTGTCATTCTCGATAGGTATTGTCACGAGTGCATGAATAAAGCAACTGGTGAAAAGAATTGCATCGTATGCGGCAAGAAGCAGGCCGCGACCAACACGCGGCTTATCGCGTGCGAGATATGTCCGCGCGCTTATCACATTGACTGCATGAACCCACCGATGGGCAAGGCGCCACGTGGCAAGTGGTATTGCACAAATTGCATTTCAAAGAAACCTCAGAAAAAGCCCATAAAGAAGCCTAAGCCTAATCGTGATAGCGAGTCCTCCGAGCATCCTCCTCTAAGGTAATAATAATTACTCTTATCGTGAATAGTGATGGAAAATTCTTTGTGAAATATAAGATCCTTTTTTCTTAGTCCTGCAGCATCGCACAGCTCAGCGACGACCAATGAAGATCTAAGCACTCAAGTCAACCATGCGCCGGTCGTAACCGCCACCATTGTGGTCACGCCACCGACATTGACATTGACACCTACACCAATTGCGCCCCCCGTCGCAACCGTGTGCATGAGTGACTCAGTACCGCAAACGAGCGTGCAGAGCACTAGCTCGCCGCCGCCCCCGTTGCCGTCGCAGCAGCAGCAACAGCTACAGCAGCAGCTTCTGCAGCAGTCGCCGCCGCCCCCAGCGTCGCCGCTCCTGGCGACGCCAACGACGCCGCCCATGGCGCTGAGCACCAGCGCGGCCCGCAAGGAAAAGCTTGCAAGGAAGCTGGCCAAAGAGCTGGGGCCGTGCAAGGCCATTCTCGACGATCTCGAGGTGCATGATGATGCCTGGCCATTCCTCCTTCCCGTAAACACTAAACAATTCCCCACCTACAAGAAAATCATCAAGAATCCGATGGATCTGAGCACGATCCGTAAGCGGATTGTGGATTTAACGTAAGTTGAGAGTTGGCCGCATAATCATATAGGAATAATATTATGCTTTCGTTATGATGTATAGGTACAAATCGAAGGAGGAATTTTGCGTTGATGTGCGGCAAATCTTCAATAACTGTGAGACGTTCAACGAGGACGACTCGCCAGTTGGGAAGGCAGGCCACTGTATGAGGCAATTTTTCGAAGCGCGATGGAATGAATTGTCTCTCTCGCATTCACATAGTTGAGGTTTGCTGTTGCCTAAACGTCCCTACGTGCGTAGAGCACGACCGCCCGATGGCTTTGGTGGAATTCATGATACGCCGCTCGACAAAGAGTTACGAAATTGATGTATTCGACGTTCCGCGACTAGACAAGTATTTTCAAGTGTGTGATAATCAAAGAACATATTTAAATGTATATTAAGCTTTGAAATACTACTGGTGACAAAAAGTTGACTCACATCGTTGCATCGAAACTTAACGTGCATGACTTAAACACTGAAACTGAAAGAGACCCTAACCCGTAATGCAATTTTATAACGAAATGAGAGTAAACACAACTTGTACGCATAGCTAGTAAAAAAAATCGATCAAATGTTTGTTGATAATTGAAGAACAAATGTTTTTGTCATGACTTGTGTTTATATTTTTGATATTTGTATTTTTTATATTCTGAATAATTTATTGTAATCTATATTTCTCGGCTTATTTATAGCGCTATATAACTTGTTCGGCTTAATTCTTATTTATTCATTACGTACGGTGTCCGATGTGCTTAAGTTTTAAATTATGATACGAATGAAAGTAATCATTCCAACGTGGATGGATGCACCTATGACGGCGAGAAAAACATCTATTACAATGTACATGCAGGCTTGCATTTAAGTTATCTATCAACCTGATGAAGACTTGTAAAAATTGTATATTAATAACGACTTAAAAAATTCTACGCCCGCCCCTATATTCTATTATTCGATAACTCAGTTTTGGTTCCACTTAGCTGAACATAGTTCTGAATACAGATTGTATTTGACGACATGAATGTGTTTTTGTAGTTCTAGTTTGGAGCCGAGGTCTGCGACTCACTAGACAATGTAGTTGTGTAATCGAGTGTAAGATATTTATATTCTTTAAATATAAATGTAAATATTACTGTCGACTAGCTGCCTGTTTCAACTCATCATTACAATAACGTTCGACCTAGGATGGATCACTCGATTGATAGCAAATCGAAGCGGATTCAATGCGTACTAATGCAGGATCATACAAGGTAAAAAATATCAATAATCCCCTGGGTAAAAAGTACTGAAAAGAAAACTGGAAATTTTTGAAATATCAATTAAAGCTGCGCCAACAAATCTTTACTTCTGTTATTAGTATAATGTCAGTCAATGATTCGCTCGTCATTGGTCAGACTACGAATTTTTGCCAATCATGCTCACTCTGATTGCGACGAACGAAAGCAGCTCATATTTTTCATTAATTTCATACATGAACAGTAAACTAAACAGCATTGGCTCTTAAATAACATACGTTCTACTTTTTATTCATAGATGGTGCTGCACACGACTAGGACTGATACTTCATTCTGAATGGTTAATTACAAGTTTGATCGATGTGACAGCTATAAACGAATTCAGCAGTAAAAGTCAAAGTCACATGTACTACTTTTTACACATATTCTGCATAATATATTAATTTCGCAATGTCTGTGGCGGTTGAGGCGACTGAGGCGATTGAGGCGGTTGAAGCGACTGAGGCGATTGAGGCAGTTGAAGGGACTGTGACGATTGAGGCGACTGAGGCGCTTGAGGCGATCGAGGAGACTACAGCTAAAGATCAAAGTCCACCTGCTAAAATATCTTCAAAGCAAATCTCTCAGCAAAAATCAATGGTCATGAGCGCCTCTAATCTCAAAGAAGAGCAGTCAAAAGTGAGCATTAAGAAGGTAGAGAAGATAAAGAAGAAGAAGCATGAAATCATCATTTATGGCGAAGGTGAAGGTATCACGTCCGAGTTCGAAGGCAAGTTTATACAGCCAGTGAGATCGTCAAGCAGTTCCTCCTTAGTCCAAGCCTCTTCCACCGAAAGCAATAAATCCATCGAGGAACAACCGTACGTTGAAGAGGAAATTGAAGAGGAATTTGAAGAAGAAGAGGAACTAGCGCGAATTGAAAGTTTCGAAGATGAAGAGCACGTCGAAGAAGAAGAGATACCTTTCATTTCCGTCTTTGATCGTTTGGATGTCGAACGACCGGTGTTGGACCAACCAGATCCAATAACAACGGATATGCTAAAAGCGATTGCGGTGGATTTGGGACAGATCAGGCTGTGCTGGCCAAAAAAGGAGAGGATCAAACTCGACTTCATGCCCAATGTGGTTCTTCCGGATGGCTACGTGATGAACACCAATAAAGAGAAGTTGCTCCTGCTCTACACGGAGAACTTTCGTACGCAATACCATGAGAAATTTCCCCACCGGAAGCCACTTCTATTGTGTGGAGACAACGTCGCTGGACAGAGGGTAAGTGAGTCGTCTGTAATGCGAATTGCGAATGATTATGCTTTCTTTAATTGACGACTAGAAAATGGTTTGCACGACAATCCGTCCCACGACCCTTCCACATCCGAACTTGGACACGTGGCAGGAACTGGCGAGTTTTCTCGCCGATCACATAAAGTACGAGCCATTGGAACCGCCCACTAAACTCGTGAGTACAATTTCACTGTCATTCACTTAAGTATGTACATACATACGTGCATCTTTATTTTTAAAAAAAGACTGAAAAAATACAAAGAATATTATTTGAAATTGCAAATAATAATATAATTTACATTTATTTAAAAGATATATTTTAAATAACTTCTTCGACAATTTAAATGTTTAATTTTATAAGATTAAATTAATACTTACATAAAAATATTTACGATATAACATATCATGTAATCGTATCACTTAAACTTATTGAAACGGAAGGTGAATTGAACTTGAAAATGTACATGGAATACTCCTCTAAGCGAACTCCAGCTGCATTGCTTTTAAACCGATGAGAAGATTTACTATCACTGAAGAGTTTCGGTGGATGGAAGTCTTCAACGGTTACTGACCTAAGGTTTGCTTTATTTTGCGAGGAGATCATATTTCAAGATCTATTAGAAAATTTGTCAAAATCCCAATCAAAAATTTTTTCCAATATTCAGATTTATCTACTAGTGAAGCACTGCCAATAATTACTATCTTTTTCATA
>JAODFX010000013.1:188030-199896 GCA_027580035.1 Dorylogaster longipes | reverse complement strand
ATTATTGTTATGACAAATATTGTACCATTGTTTGTAGATCACTAAAAATTCACTGCATTGTCAAACACATTATATTCAATAAAAATCCATAGTGCCATATCTCGTTTGTATTTGTTCATTTCGCAACACACACGCTCGAATCTCTCATGATTTCACTTGCTTCACGTGCTCCATACATCCTGCAAACAATCGTTATACAAGTACTGCGAATATTGTGATAATGTAAACTACCAGTGACTTTTGTTTATCACTCGCTCGGATCGATTATCAAGTCGAAGATATTTATTATTGTGTAGTTGTAATGCGAATATGAATACTTTTCTTCCGTCCATGTTTATTGATGACTCGTTGTTGTGTTGTTAACCATTCGATCGATTGTTACATTTTGCTATAAGTACAAATACCATTCTAAATTACGTGTAAGAGACTTCATGAATTGTTACTTGTTGATTTACTGATTTATTTTTTGTATTATATTTCAATGGTTGGATGAATAAACTGAAATTCTTTGAGATGTATGTCTTACATCCCGGGGACAAGATGGCCGACGAAGGTACAAATAAAAACGTTTATTTATTTAAAAGAACAAAGCATCGTCTACAAACTCTTATCAAAATTTACATACATACGATCAATTCGCATTTCAAATAGGATCAAATCTTATCATATCTCATCTATCAAAACCCACGTAAAAATAAGCATTGCAATTATTGTAAAAATAGAGAATAACATCATCTCGTAATACACCAAATAAATTTCCCAAAGCAATAAAGAAGTAACAAAGCTATAAGCAAACAAACATTTTGTTGAAATAGAATTTTTTAAACACAAAAAGGAAGAATTGCGCGCAACATAAATGGGTTAAAGCAGAAACAAAAGCAACGCGTTTGTACTATAATTTTAGGTATTTATAGTTTAACTTACAAACTATGCATTCCGCTGGGAATGCGAATATACGTAGGTATCGTTTACTTGGGAGCTTCCGGCGGACAGTCGGGCTGATTGCTGGGATGCGCTGCTCGGAACGCCGGATGGTTTTCTAGTTCCCTATCAATCCTCAAAATAATGGGAAACGGCCGCAGGTCGACGTGAAATCGTCGTGCGTTGAAGACTTGTGGAATTAGGCAGCAGTCAGCTAAAGTGATTTCATCACCCACGCAGTATTTGCCTGCACTGGACGAGAGCAACTTTTCCACAGCTCGAAAGCCTCTAGTGATCCAATGCTGTGCCCATTCATTTTTCTTCTCTTCACCCACATGTATCAACACAATAAGATTCTGCAAGGGCTGAATTCCAGATGCTATAATTTCACACATTTCCCGAACCTACAACAAACAATCAGAGAATGAGAAGACACATGTAACAGAAGTTAACTACAAGTTGTGTATTACTTTGGCCCTTTTTATAACATCATGTGGCATGAGGCTTCTCTGAGGTCTTGTCTCCTCCAGATAGTGGAGAATATTAAGCGATTCTACAAGGGTATTTCCATCAATATGTAAGGCTGGCACCTGTTCCATTGGGTTCACATCACGATACTCATTGCAGTGCTGCTCACCACCAGCCTTAATCAGTGAGACAGGCTTAATGTCATATGGGATTTCCTTTAGGTTGAGAGCTTGGAAGGTGATTACAATTAATTAGCTATTGCTAGAATACAACGACGTGATCTTCGTTTCTTACCAATTCGCACCCTCCAAGAGCAAGAACTCCTCCAGTAAGAATACAAGACGGGCTGTTGAGGTTAGAATGAGAAAAAGCATTTTAAATCGCAGCGAATTACTTTCGAAACTATTTTTGCGCATCAGATAATGACAAATCAATTCAAGTGAAGGAATCGCGTACGCGTACTTACTTTTCCAATGACTGACATTGCGTGAAACGGGCGCTTCTTAGCGGATATTCCTTGAGATACTTGTTACTTAATGCTTAAGCTCGCATTTATCGATTATTTAAAGAGCTAACGGTTCCTTGTAGAAGGAGCGACGCACAATAAAGCGCCGAGGGTAAGATTCGCACGCAGACTGAATGCCCGGCGATTCGCGATTGAAAGCGTTCGCCCGGTTCGAGACGGCAACAAACCACTTTGCGCAACTTGTTCATTGCGCGTTTTATCACCGCTCCTCGGCGGTGAGATTATTCTCTCGATGAACTGGTTTCGGGCCAGCCTTTTTTACAGCATCGCCGGCCTCGCCTTGCCTAATCTCGAATGGACATTTATGCTAATCAGTGCATTTGTAATTTAAATTCTTCGCTTAACAGGTTTCCGAAGTTTACGTTTACCGCAGGTAAGTATTAACGTGCGAGAATTTCATCGATCGGAAGCGCATCCCACAAGCGCGACTAGTATCAAAATATAGATTGCTATATTTTTATATTAATTGTAAAAGCATTTTGGAAGTTTGAAGAAAATGCTTTTCCTACTAGCGCAATGAAGAACTTTTGAATGTTTCAGTTGTATCGTGAGAAGTCCTCCCCTGTCCACTTGTTCTCCTTAAATATTCTTTCTCACGCTTCGCACCCTTAAATTCATGCAACTTGTTCCCTTCGCTTGTTTTCGCTAGGTCTAACAAGTAGCAAGTTGAACTGCAATATTTTAGCCTGTATTCGACGCAAGAGTGAAAAAAACTGCATGTGGCTGTGTTTGTTGGTTGTGCCATGAATGCAATTATCCGAAAAGCTAACTGTTACGATTTCGGTTAGAAACGTTTTGTCTTGTTACTGGATTTTCTACCTAATTTGGCAAAAGTTGCAAACTCATTCCTTGAAGTACAATCCGGTTATGGAATGATCTACAATCTTCCCAACTACAACGGATTAACGAACTTTTACCCTCGACGATAATTTTGCGCAGCATTCCCAGTAACAGTTATGCAAATATTTTTGCCTTATTGTGTTGCTAACGCGTATATCTCAAATGCAGATAGCATGCACAACGCGTTACTCGTGTATAATGGGTAATGATTGTGATTGCACTGTGTAAACATGTTCGATGAGGTTTAATGAATAATGAAGGTTATCAAGACTCTTTTACGTCGTTTAAAACGGAACAAAAAACAGTTTCGTTTAAGTCTTATCTCCATGACACCGTGCACTGCATCCTAGCCATCCTAGCAATCGTCTCAGAAAAAGGCGAACTCGCGATAAAAACAACCAGGGCAAAGTCACGAAAGGTGATTCATGATTTGCGTCTGATATATAAAAGGCATGTATAATTAGTTAAAATAGTCTTTAAAGTAGTCTGAAAAATAAGCAAACATAAAGTAAATATTTGCCAACTGGTTTGAAACTTCGGTTCTCGAGCATAACCGAACTGAATCAGACGCATGCGCACATCAAGTTCCGAATGACTTTCCATGACCTTGTCGATTTCATCCAGATTTTTCATTAGGGATTCTAAAACGCGGGTAGGATACGATGCATGGTGTCTCGTGATCATCCTAGAGGCCCCTCGGGTCCAAAGTTCGAGAATGTTTGAAGCTACATTTGAATCAAATCAGGCGGTGCGCCTCTGTCAAGTGTCAAAAATGCCTCATCGCTTATCTCCTATTTCCGCCGTTGGTGACGTTGGCGAGTTGGAAGCAAGCTAAATTTCCATACAGCTGACAAGGTCCAATATGGGCTGGACTCTATTGCACGTTCCGCTTACCAACGAGCGCTCAATGCATGAGTAACATCACGTCAGCAAGTCGTGGTGCCCGTTGCACGAGATAAACTCAAGGCAGATTTGGCCCCGCCTTGCGTTGCTGTGACCGCTGAGCAGGACCGCTCCCCTTGCAGGTCATTGCTTAGGTTCATTGAGTTCAATTGCCGCATTCACAATATCGTGCAGCCCACAAAGACGAGAGAGAGGATTGCATCAGCGAAGGTTGCGCACTCAGTTCGAGGATGGAAGGCACGAAACTGGACATCGCGGCGAAGGAGAAGCAGCCGCTGACGCCGCCAGCCAAGTACAAGCAGATTCGCGAAGATGATGCTGAAGGTGAGTGCCGGCTGGTTCGGCTTGCACGCGTTTGCGCTAACATGGCCGCGATCGTGTGTGCAGATGCAAACGTCAAGCCGAATAGCACCCCGCAGGACTCCAATGGCCATGAGCCTGACGGCGCCGATGAAAACCTGCTCACTGGTGAAGACACCAAAGTTGCATCAAACTCCAAAATTGATTTGGGTGAGGTGAAATTTACCAGTGAGAAGGGCGAGAAGAACGGTGATGCCAAGTTAGATATTGGTATGTATATACAATCACGATTCTATATTGATACAGTTCAATTAGAAGTTATGTTTCGAATCATACTTGGTAGCCAGAATTTAGGTGCGGCTGTAAATGGAATATTTATATTGTGATATCTGTCTTCCAGTGAGGAGAAACAGTGTCTGGTTTTTGTGTCTTTGTTTGAGTGCATTGAATGAACTGCTATGAAACTTCTGTTAGCTATCTTGAATAAGTAATTTAAAAAATTTGGTAATGCCAATTAATGAAGGAAGCACAGATGTATTGCAAGTTTGATACTTACAATGCAAATTATGCTGATAAATATGATTACTTCATTTGTTTGAATGAATGTTAAGCACTAACTTTGGTTACAACAGACTGATGTAGTATTGCTGAGGTTTACAATTTACACCCAACTGCTATGCTTCTTTAATGGATGTGTTAAACTAACTGGACTTGAGTCATGTCTATCATTGGTTACAAATCCTGCATATCAATAATATACCATCCATGCACAGAGCATGAAATTACACTGCATTGTAACTTGATCATTATTCCATTGGAAGGCTTACTAATGTGGATGCAATTCTTGTCATTGTTACGCGCGTGACTCGCATTTGAGGTTCAAGGAATGTTTGGGTGTGGACAGAGTTACTTGAATGCAGGAAGTAGATAAGTGCAAACCAGTGTCATGGCTGCGATGGATGAAATTGAATTGCCTTCTGTGGATAAGGCCAAAGAGAAGAATATACAGAAAACTGCAAATGGTTAACTGGTTTCTTGTACAATGGTGCATGGTGTGTGATTGCTCTCGATTGTTTCAGGCGAGGTCAAGAACGAATTCGTCGGGTTGACCAAAGAGGAGTTGATGAAATGCGCTAATGATCCATTCTGGGTGCGTCTGCGATGGTTCCTCTTCATTATGTTCTGGCTGTTGTGGATTGGCATGCTCGTTGGTGCCATCATGATCATCGTTGCGGCTCCCAAGTGCACTCCACCGCAGCCTAAAACCTGGTGGGAAGCAGGGCCAATCACTACAATTGACGACCTCAAACCGGAGACGATCAGCGATGAGTTGGTCTCGAGCAGCTCTGGCTTCATTCTCTCCGTGTCGCTCGATGCGTACACGCAGTTCAATAAAACGCCAGGCCTGGAGGCATTCCTGAAAGCGAACAAAGGGCGCAACGTCATCGTCGAATTGGATCCGTCCGTTTCGGACGCGTGGTTCGCCGAGTCGGAGGCGAAAACGGAGCGCTATGCGAATTACTACATTTGGAAAGGTCCCGAGGGCGTCGACAACCAGCCACCGAACAATTGGCTGGCGAAAACCTCCACGGATGATGCCAAGCAGTCGGCGTGGATGTATTCGCCGACGCGTAGGCAGTACTACTACGCTCCGAACGGCAAGCCGCAGCTAAACTTCCGCAATCCGGCGGTCGTCGACGAGTTCAAGGCGGTTCTCAGCGGGTACTTCGAGGCGGGCGTCGACGGTGTCATGCTGAAGAACGTGCCGGGCCTTTTGGTCGATAGCAATTTCGCCGACGAGGCGCTCAGCGGCAAGACGGACGTGACGCTGAACGACTATCGCTTCTTCACGCACTCGAAGACTGAGAATTTGGACGAGCTGCGCCCGATCGTGAGCCAGTGGAGTGGCATCGTCAAGAACGGTACCGACCACGGCGTGCTGATGCTCAGTGACGAGCTGACCACCCTGAAACCGTTCAAAGACGACAACGGCACACTGATGATTGACTTGCCCAAGCAGAGAAACGTTTTCGATCAGGACGAGATCAGCGCTCCGAAACTACTCAAGGATATTGACTCGATTGGCAAGTTCTTAGAGCACGACTGGCCGGCATGGAGCATTGAAACATCTGCCTATCCGGAGGGGACGATCGAAATTGTCGCGTTCTTGCTCAAAGGCTCGAGCATTTTCAACCGAAACTTTATGGTTACGGAGGATTTGAAGGAAGCAAGACGTTCCGAGTCGGTTTTATATGGCACACAGAAATTGTACACCGCAGCAAATGACACCATCTTTGCCTACACAAGGTATGATTCTCTCTATTTTTCAATGTCGTACATTACTAATACGCTTCCATTCATCTATTTTCCCTGCTCATGCTTACTAATTTTTTGAAGACAAGGGTAAGATAATTCATGTTTCTTTGGGAGTGATTTGTAATTGTGTGCCTCGTGAAATAGGATGTATCCTGGGAATCCAGGATATTTGGTGGCGTTCAATCCCACCGATGAGAAGGTCGTCGTGGATTTTCCAGCCGACATTCCTGAGATTCCGGAGGAAGTCACCGTTCAACACTTTAGCCCGAACTATAGCGAAGATAACGTTGGAGTTAGGTTGGTTTTCTTCATTCAGTGCTCTTTCGCTGTCATTTACCAATGTTTGTTTCTTGACTTGCAGGCTTAAAAAGAGTGCACATGACTTCCCGATTTCACCCAAATCGGCTATTATACTGTCCTACGTTCCAAAGGCAGCGGAATAAACTACATCCTATTGCATTTATTGTACCAGCCTTCAGCAACTTTTTTCATAATTCCAGACTTGAATAAAACTTGCTTCAGCATTGACTTGTTTTTCTATCATGTGTTTCTTATTTACTATGTTATTCGCGTGCAAGGAAAATTCCAGGAAGTATGGGCTACCATAGCAGATCAAAGTTGGATTGCTAATTAATACATCAGTACCTAAATCACAAAATCATACTCCATAGTGCGTTGTTGCTTTACGCAATTGTATATTTTGATTGAGTAATACTTGGTATTTGATTCTGAATAGACTTGTTTCAATTATGCTTAGTTTTCATTGAGGGTACTAGTGGTACGATATATTTTGATAGCAATTAAAAATCAATTTCAACATACCCCGAAACAATATTTCTAGAATAGAAAAAGCCCAATTCAAGTGATAAGATTTAGACAAGCACATTCAATTGCGTTCTTGCCTGAATTCAAATGTTTAGGAAACTAATTCAATGCATTCAATTACTAAATTTGCTTTAATTTCTGTAAACTTCTACAAAAAATCGTATTCTGTAACCGCCATGCCATTATCCAGAAATGATTAATTATTGATTCGGCCATTTTGTGGCTTTGTTTGTGCAGTGAAAATATAACATAGACTATAATAGTAATCAAGTTTCCACATTCCCTATACTGATCTTAAGCTGACGCGTGGAACACGGAAAGCAGAAAGTAATAAGAAATCAAATCTGCCGTGATACGCAAATTTACACAAGTCAACCAACATTCAGATGAAGAAGAAACCGATGAATATATTTTATATTCTCGCAGTGATTGCTGTTGATGTTTCAGTTCAAGTATGAAAAGAACTCAGCATTCAAATGCCATGCGAAGGGCGTTTGCCTTTGAGAACTGCAAGAAGTGTGGACGCTGTGGACCACCATCATGAACGAAATTGGGTCGGTCGCCATGTCTACTAGCCTGCCTACTGACTTTCCACGAGTGCGCACATCACACCGGCCGGATGGCGCGTCAAGCGGTGTCAAACGGTTGGCAAGCAAACGTCGTTTTGATAATACATATTTCGAAACAATGGCGCGAAAATGACTAGTAGCCTAATTTTAAATGAAGCGCTTATGATCAAAGACAGGCTTCAGGAGGCATTTAATACCATACAACTGATTTCGGACAATGATTTCACCCAAGATTCGACCTACAAGCATTCGCACCAGGTAAAGCAATGGCAGCTGGATGGAGGCGGCGGCAGGTAGAGTAGCAGGAGAGTAACGAGTGTGCGTGGTGGTGGTCCGCAGGTGCTCCGCGCACGCATCAAGAGGCTAGAGGACGAGGCGGAGGACACGCAATGCGTGGCGATGCGCTTCGTGCACGGCGTCATCCCCAACAGCCACCTGGCGCGCTACACCAGCAGCAACAGCAGTAGTAGCACGAGCGTGGGCGGCGGCGGCGGCGGCGAGCAGCAGCAGCAGCAGCGTTCGCCGCCGAGCGTCGGCACGGCGCTGGGACGCTCGCGACGCTGCACGCCGTCGGTGACGGCGGCGTCGGCGGAGGCGCACACGCACTACGCGCTCTGCAAGGCCGGCGCCGGCGGCCGCGAGCCGTGGATGCTCCCCGACGTCGAGCAGATCTTCGTGCACACGATGTTCTCCACGTCCGACAACTTCAACCTCTACGAGAACCAGCTCGAGAAGATCGAGAAGATGAGCGAGAACGGTGACATCTACCACGACTTCTTCTCCTTCTTCGACACGCCGGAGTACCAGCGCTCGGCCGCCGACGTGGCACGCGACAAGTCGCAGGAGCGCTCCGCCTGCGACCAGCAGAGCAGCCTCAATCGCGAGCTGCCTTACTACTTCAACGTGACGGAGTTCGACGGCTACAACCTACGCAGGCGAATCTTGTCCGGTAAGCGTACACCAACTCAAACTGAGTTCTTGTCGTTGTAGTTCAACATTTTCTATTCGCAAATACAGGTTTAGCCACCTCATTGCAGGTTTATATATCTTTTATTGAGCAGATCAATTCCTTTTCTTCCTTAATAGTTTGTTTGAGTTACACACCTTGTGATTTGTTTCAATCTTTTGGTTCCATTTTGTTACCCAATCCTGCTCAAATTTTCTAATACATGTTTTGCTCATGTCTTTTTATCTATTTTTCTCTCCTCCTTGCCATCTATTCTACTTTCCTGTATACATAAGGTTAATGCCCCAGTATTCGTCATGCTATTTGCAATACAAAGTCGGCTATCCAAAAATTCAATAGCAGTCCTGCTTTCAAACTTTTGTTATCTTGACTTTACTACTCTTAAGTGAACTAAATCGATTCTATGGAATCTATACCACTTTTCACATAACAGATGACATCTAAGGGGGAAGCAGAGGTTGAGCAATAAGTTAAAGTGTAGCTAATGAGGATAGCTGATTCTGAGCTCCCCAAAGAGTTGAAAGTAGGACTGCTAATATAGCAGCATTCTGTTCCAGATAAAGTGCGACACCTGTGGGGCAGGAAAAAGTGCTGCATTCAAGATTGCTTGTTGGAAGTACACAAATCGTTGCTGGAGAATGTAATCATTCACGAAGACGAGTTCCAACAAGCACTCAAGCCAGACGGCACTGACTTACAGGTAGTAATCCGACGAGTAAAACACACCTCAACTAACGCTCACTCATTTTGCGCCGGCAAGAAATTGGTAGCAAACATACTAGGCTTAAATGGCAAAATTCCTCATGCGATCGAAGTGAGCGCGCACGAAATGCAATCAGCGTTGCACGGCACGGACGCGCAGGGCGCGCCGACGCGCCGCCTCTACTCGGACGTGGTGCAGGGCGCGAAGATGGCGCAGAAGACGTCCAAGGAGGGGCAGCTCTACGACGCGGCGGCGCTCTCCAACGGCTTCACGGACGACGCGCTGGCGGCGGAGGCGGTGGCGGCGGTCGCGGCCGCAGCGGCGGCGGCGGCAGCAGCAGCCGCCAGCGTCGACGTGGTGGCTTCAAACGAGGAGGCGCCGCCGCCGCCCGACTTCGACGAGCACGCGCAGGTCGACGCGACGTCGACGTCCTCCATCGCGCAGTCCGACGCCGGCGAGTCGGCGTCGCACGTGGGCAGCGACGGCGGCGTGGACAGCACTCTGGAGCAGAGCCCACGCCAACCAAACAATTTCGCCCTCTACTCGGAGGCGGTCAACGGGGGCAGCGGCAGCAACGGTGGCGGCGGTGGCGCGGCCGGCAGCTACGCCATCAACCAGTTCAACATGCCGTTCCCCACCAGCGAGACGATGTACGCTCCCGACGTGGTGCACTCGAGCAGCAGCGCGCTTCCTGCACGCACTCCGAACGCCTTCGGCACGCTGCAGTATGTCGACAGCACTGACTACGCCGGTCGACTCGGCAGCTACGCGAGCAACAGCAGCAACAGCAGCTGCAGCAGTAGCAGTAACGGCAGCACAACGAACAATAACAACAGCAGTAGCAGCAATAACAACAACAACAATAATAGCGCAACAAGCAGTAATAATCTGTTGCTGCCGACTTACCCACCGATGCGCAGCTACCAGCAGCCACAGCAACCAACGATGCTGCTCAACCGTGCGCAGAGCGTCAGCCCCAGCTGGTACCTCTCGCCGCCGCCGCCGCCTTTCCGCCACCATCAGCCGACGCCGTATAGCGTCTTCCTCCTGCCGCAGATCCCCACGAAGCACCGATGGACGAACCCGCAGTATGCGGCGGCACGGCCGTCGACGCCGACGGGGTGTCAATCACCGACGCCGGCTGGTGCATGGTCGGGGCCGCCAGTCGCCGGCGCGATCAACCGCAGCGCTTCCAGCCACCAGGTGAGCTGCTACTCGCTCTACGATGCACCGGCCGCCGCCACACCGAGCAAGCAGCTTGCTTCGCCGTCACCAGCCGTCGCAGCCGGCAAGTACGCGACGTGCGGCGGTAGCGGTGCCGAGGCGGCGGCGGCGGCGGCGGCGGCGGTGGCGGCAGCGGCGGCCGGCAGGAAGTTCGACAAGAAGGCGGCGCTCGTGCCGCCGACCAAGTGCCCGTGCAAGATACTGACGAAGCCGCGCTCGGACTACCGCATCATGGTGAGGAAGACGCGCCTCGACTCGCACGCCGTCTCGCAGGATGCACGCGACGAGACGCCCGCTCCTGCCGCTGCGGCTGCTGCCACCGTCACCGCCACCGCCTCCACCCCCAGTCCAGCAGCAGGCGCAGCAGCATCCGCAGCTGCAGCCGACGCGCTCACGCCGCCCGACCGCACCAGCAGCGAGTCCGACGAGCTGGAGAAGATCGCGCTGCGCGAGTATCAGTCGTCGAACGACATGTTCTTCACCGAGATCGAGCGGCAGGCGGAGGAGCAGTACGACGACAATCCGGAAAACTCCCATCGCCCCCCGAATAGTGAAAACGGTTTTCTCCTCGTCGGGGGGCTGCGCGCATTTAACTTCAATTTCCATTTGTATCTTTCTATCAATACACGCTGAGATTTATTGTTCTCGTGCGTCGTCGCTTCGCTCGCGCTGGTGGAGGCGCCCGCATGCCCCCCTCTTCTTCCTAGCTGGACATCCGCATAGCACACAATGCCCACAAATAAATAAGACATATTTATTACAGTTCATTCGGTTACATCATTCTTTGAAAGTGTTACGACGAGATTCATGTTCCGCTTGCGCAGTGTTCTAGGCTAGACATGAGGTGATTCGAATCGCGCAGCTCATCTCGCATGCAAATACGCATCCTATGTACACGCTACGCTCATTCATGCTGCGACGCATGCGCTGCTACTACGTACAGTCATGAGATATTGCTGCTGCATCGGCATTTGTGCTAGACTCTCATCAAAGAAACCAAGGAAACGACGCGACGTCCCGAATGGCACAGTACAGATATCATGTCTCGTTTGTTTTGCTCACTTTTTATTAACAAATATAACATTCAGTAAAGGTTGAGGGGCCTTGGAACGCCAGTGGAGCGCGTGCCACCCCTACCACAGGTTTTCTTTTTGTAAGTGTTTGATTCGTACAAGTTTCCAATGCGATCCACGCGCGGCGTTCCGCCATTTTTATTTCAATAGACTAGCGGCACATATATATATTTATATATATATTTATAATATTTATATATTTTAACTTAATCAATTAGAGACTACCGAACT
>JAODFX010000013.1:167513-178150 GCA_027580035.1 Dorylogaster longipes | reverse complement strand
GCCACCCTGCATTTTTGGCCCAATTTCATACCAATTTTCTATGGCTTCGTTGATATAACGAAAAATATTTCCTCTTTCTTGGAGAAATTTGTTATATTCATGGCAGTTACTGACTCTCATTTTTTGTGGCATATTTTTTCTTCAACAGTTAAATGGCTATTTATAATGAATTTTGTCAGTAACTGCCAGTTCTTTTCACTTGAGCGATGCAACAAAGCCATCCCAGTGTCAGCTACTTGGATGACAAAAAAAGAAGGCTACTTAGATGACGGGAGAATTGAATGACATCGTTTACTATACAATTCGTACAGTTCTGGATAAAAAAATTAGCTAACAAATTTATAAACATCAGTATATAGCTCATCGATGCTTGGCTCTTTACTATTTTTAGCAAAATCTTCCGACTTTTTTACTAAATCACGTACTTCCTTATCAATTACTTTACGTTCTTCTTCTGAAGCAATTTTATTATCTATCATGTACTTCTTTAAAGTGCTTATAGGGTCATGATTTTGCTTCATATCTTCAACTTCTTCTTTTGAGCGATAAGTAGCAGGATCTGACATCGAATGGCCGCGATATCGATATGTCTTCATTTCAAGCAGGATAGGCCCTTTTCCGCTGCGTGTGTGTTCCGCTGCTTCGCTTGTAGCCGCATAAACAGAGAAAAAATCCATTCCATCAACTCGTTTTCCAGAAATACCAAAACTTTCTCCTCTTTTATATAACTCTGTTACTAAAGTTGATCTTTGCACAGAAGTTCCCATTGCGTATTCGTTATTTTCTATGATGTAAACCACAGGCAACTTCCACAAAGCTGCCATATTAAATGATTCATATACTTGTCCTTGATTTGTAGCACCGTCACCGAAATATGTGAATACCACGTTATCTTTTTTCTTATATTTATTAGCAAACGCTATTCCTGTGCCAATTGGAACTTGTGCACCTACTATTCCATGTCCGCCGAAGAATTTTTTTTCAACGTCAAATACGTGCATAGAACCACCTTTGCCTTTTGAACATCCTGTTTCTTTGCCGGTAAGCTCTGCCATCACAACATTCGGATCAGAATCACATGCGAGCATTAAGCCATGGTCTCTATAACTTGTGATAAAAGCGTCACCTAATTTTGATGCAGCTTGAGTTCCAACTGCAACTGCTTCTTGCCCTATTGATAGGTGACAGAATCCGCCTATTAATCCCATTCCATATAATTGGCCTGCTTTTTCCTCAAATCTGCGTATGAGTAGCATTTTCCTGTAGAATCCAATTATCTGTTCTTTAGTGAAATTTTCTGCTTTCATATCGATTTCTTTTTCATTAAACTAAAATAATATCAGAAATTTTTGACATTTTGTAATACTATCTATATGGACTACTATCACTGGCTTGAAGCTTTTCATGTTATCTCTGTCATTATGTGGATGGCAGGTATGCTTTATTTACCCAGGCTTTATGTCTACCACGCAACTGTAAAACCGGGATCGGAAAATGATAGCTTGCTTCAAACAATGGAAAAGAGGCTACTTAGATATATCATAAACCCTGCAATGCTTTTCTCACTTGGTCTTGGAATCACATTAATGGTTATTAGGGAAGCATATCGTGAAGGGTGGTTTCATGTGAAAGCACTAGCATTATTTTTTATGTTTGCTATTCATGGACTGCTTGCAAAATACAGAAAAGATTTTGCAATGGGTTCGAATAACAGGTCACATATTTATTTTCGCGTTTTAAATGAAGCAGTGACAGCGTTAATAATAGTTATAGTTATTATGGTTGTTGTAAAACCTTTTTGACTGACCTTACCCAGAAAAAGCAGAAAGCTCGTATCTGTTCAGATGCATGGCTAATGTACAATACTGAAATAAAAATTCCAGTGCTCCCTTTCTTGTCATTCCAGTGCTTGACACTGGGATCCAGCTTTCTTTACAAATTCACCAAAAGTGCTTCATTCTATAATGCAAAACCCATACTCACCAAACTCAATGCATTACTTGCAATTAAGTTTCCTGGATGCCAGTGTCAAGCTACTCGGATGACACCATTCTTTTTCCTGGATCCCAGTGTCAAGCACTGGGATGACAAGAAGAGGGCAGTGCCCTCTTGGATGGAAAGCTACTTTCATGACACCCTGACAACCGTCATCCCGCTACGTGTTAGCGGGATCTATGCTAAAAGATACCGCGAATGAATCGCGGTATGACGGTTCGCAGTGGCATGACGATAAGCTCGTCATCCCGCTACGTGTTAGCGGGATCTATGCTAAGAAATACCGCAGCGGTATGACGTAGGACTGCTGTCATTCCAGTGCTTGACACTGGAATCCAGTTTTTCGTATAATTTTATCAAAATCTATTATGCCAGCAAGTTCACTAGCTTCACGCGCTGGTCTGTTAGACATTTACACGTAGGATAAAGAAATTTTGAAAAAGACATACTAAATGATGAAAGGCCTATATATTAAAACTTACGGCTGTCAGATGAACGTTTATGACTCCGTTTTAATGGAAAATATAATTAAACCTCTGGGATTTAATGTTGTTAGCGACGCAGAAGAGGCTGACTTAGTCATACTCAATACCTGCCACATTAGAGAGAAGGCAGCAGAAAAGCTTTATTCTGAGCTTGGGAAGATTCATTCGTCACGAAAAGAAATGACTATAGTGGTGGCTGGGTGTGTAGCGCAAGCAGAGGGAGAAGAAGTGTTCAGAAGGGCTCCATTTGTGGATATTGTTGTTGGTCCGCAGAGTATCGCTACTTTACCGGAGCTGATAGTCAAAGCAAGCAGAAGTAAAGGTCATGTAATAAACACTGATTTTCCTGAAGTTGCAAAGTTTGATAAATTGCCAGATAAATGCTATGGCAATAGCCAGGGGTCTTCTGCGTTTCTTGCCATACAAGAAGGTTGTGATAAATTTTGTACGTTTTGTGTAGTACCATATACTCGTGGAGCTGAGTATTCACGGCCAGTAAATGAAATATTCCGCGAAGCATTGAAATTAGTTGCAAATGGGGCGAAGGAAATCAATTTGCTTGGTCAGAACGTCAATGCTTACCATGGGGAATGCGAAGGGGAAGTGTGGGATTTAGGAAAATTAATTAGTCATATTGCTAAAATTGAAAAGCTAGAAAGAATCCGCTATACAACTTCCCATCCAAGAGATATGCACGAATCTCTCTACTTGGCACATGCGGAAGAGCCAAAACTCATGCCATTTGTTCACCTGCCTGTGCAGTCAGGTTCGAATAAAATATTGCACACAATGAACAGAAAACATACTGCAGAGGAATATTTGGAAATAATAAATAGGTTTCGCAAACTGAAACCTGAAATCGAATTTTCTTCTGATTTTATTGTTGGGTTTCCTGGAGAAACCGAAAAAGATTTTGAGGAAACTATGAAGTTAGTGAGAAAAGTAAAATATGCTCAGGCTTATAGTTTTAAATATAGCCCAAGACCAGGTACACCAGGAGCGGAAAGAAAAGATCAAGTACCAGAAGAGATTAAAACAGAGCGTCTTCTTCGGTTACAGGAATTAATTAGCAAGCAACAACTTGAATTTAATCAGAGTATGGTGGGGAAAACTATTCCTGCTTTGTTCAGCGATAAAAAAGGTAAACACCAAAATCAAATTATTGGTAAAAGCCCATATATGCAATCAGTATGCGTTGATGACCCTGATGATAAATACAAAGATAAAATAGTAAATGTAAGGATATTGGAAGCTCGGCAAAATAGTTTGTTGGCTAATTAGAAAAAAGTGCTCCTATGGTCTCATATAGAAGCACTTTGTGTAAGCTATCTAGATTTTATACTTAAAGGACTACAACTCTTTGTTACGCAATCATATGAGACTTGATATAATAGATTTGCAGGATTTTTTTTCTTTTCCCACTGATAGTGTACTTTGTTAATCTTTCCAGAGTTATTATATTCATAAGAAAGTGATCCCCAAACAAAGCTGCTTTTACTATTATTTTTGTTAGCATCATGAAATTTCTGATAAGGCCAACTTCTATTGTCTTTATTCATCTTCAACCTAAATAAGTCTAATGAATTAATATGTTGTATAATGATGTCAATACCTTTCTATGTTTATAGAAACAGAGTTTTTGAATTTGTAATTTTCTGGAAAGCTCTATATTCTTTAACTTTATCCAGTTAAAATGAGTATGAAGCATTATCCTGATACAAGCAGTAGTCCTGATTTTTCATTGCTAGAAAAGGAAATCATAAAATTTTGGCAGGAAAATAAAATTTTTGAGCAGTCAGTCGAGAAACGTTCCAAGGATAATTGTTTTGTGTTTTATGATGGGCCTCCGTTTGCAAATGGACTTCCGCATTATGGACATTTACTTACTGGTTTCATCAAAGATGCATTTGCAAGATATCAAACTATGCTGCAAAAAAGGGTTGAACGCAGATTTGGTTGGGATTGCCATGGGCTGCCAGCCGAGATGGGTGCAGAAAAGGAACTTGGAGTATCTGGCAGAACTGAGATAGAAAAATTCGGGATTGAGAAATTCAATAACCATTGTCGTACTTCTGTGATGAAATTTTCATCAGAATGGGAGAAGTATGTAAATAGACAAGCAAGATGGGTAGATTTTCACAATGACTATAAGACCATGGATAAGTCATTCATGGAGTCGGTCATGTGGGCATTTAAGCAGCTTTATGATAAAGGTCTGGTCTATGAATCAGTGCGCGTTGTTCCATATAGTTGGGCGTGCGAAACTCCACTCTCCAATTTTGAAACAAGGCTTGACAATGCATATAGAGAAAAAACTAGCAAATCTGTAACTGTTGCGTTTGAACTTTTAGAAAACCCACAGCAGTTTAAAAGTGTTAAACAAAAATGTAAATTACTTGCTTGGACTACAACTCCTTGGACTCTTCCTAGCAATCTGGCATTGGTGATAGGAAAGGACATCAAGTATTGTGCAGTGTCAGTCCACTCTTTGGTGTCATTCCAGCGCGTGACGCTGGAATCTATTTCTGGATCCCAGTGTCGAAGCACTGGGATGACAGGAGAAGGAGGCACTGGGATGACAAAGGAAAGTGCTGGGATGACAGGAGAAGGAGGCACTGGGATGACAGAGGAGGGTACATCAGACCAACTTAATGAAATTTATATCTTTGCTGAAAGCTACCTAGAAAAATTTATCAGCCACTCTGAACAAAACAATATTCCATATGAAAACTGCAATATAAAACTTAAAGCAGATGATCTTGTAGATCTTTCCTATAAGCCGCTGTTTGATTACTTTAAAGATACAAAGAATGCATTCCGTGTTTTTGTTGCTGATTATGTCACAGCAGAAGATGGCACTGGTGTTGTGCACACTGCTCCTGGATTTGGTGAAGAGGATTTTAATCTCTGCCAAAGCCATGATATCCCGGCTGTTTGTCCAATTGATAATGCTGGAAAATTTACTGCAGAAGTTTCAGATTTAACAGGAGTTCATGTTTTTGATGCCAATGATACAGTAATCAAGAAATTAAAAGGGCAGGGGAGCTGGTTTAAAACTGAGCAATATATTCACAATTATCCACACTGTTGGAGAACTGATACTCCTTTAATCTACCGAACTATGCCTTCTTGGTATGTTGCTGTGACAAAATTCAAAAGCAGAATGGTAGAGCTAAATAAGAGAGTTAATTGGATGCCGAATCATATTAGAGATGGTCAATTTGGAAAATGGCTTGAAGGAGCGCACGATTGGTCGATTTCTCGCAATCGATTTTGGGGTACTCCAATTCCTGTATGGAAATCAGATGATGCAAAATATCCAAGAGTGGATGTGTATGGTTCAATAGCAGAACTAGAGCAAGATTTTAATGTTAAAGTGGATGATTTGCACAGGCCGTTTATCGATACTTTAATAAGACCAAATCCTGATGATCCAACAGGAAAATCAGTTATGCGTCGTGTGTCTGATGTGTTTGACTGTTGGTTTGAATCTGGATCGATGCCGTTTGCACAAGTTCACTATCCGTTTGAAAATAAGGAGTGGTTTGAAACTGCAGATTTTATCACTGAATACATAGCGCAAACCAGGGGGTGGTTTTATACGCTCTTTGTATTGTCCACTGCTTTGTTTGATAGGGAACCATTTAAGAACTGCATATGCCACGGCGTTGTTTTAGATGTGAAAGGGCAAAAATTGTCCAAACGTTTGAATAATTATGCAGATCCAATGGAGGTTTTTGATAAATATGGTTCTGATGCACTGCGTTTTCTTATGCTTTCTGGATCTATTGTTTGTGGTGGTAATTTGCTGCTCGACAAAGAAGGAAATTTAGTGCGTGATGTCCTGAAAAACGTAATAAAACCTATTTGGAACAGTTATCACTTTTTTACCATGTATTCAAATGCAGATGGAATTAAAGCTGAAGTTTGTAAGGATTATCAAAGTACTATTGATCGCTACATGATTTCCAAATGTTTTGAAGCTGTGGAAAGTATACAAGCTTCTATGAACAACTATAACTCCCAGGAAGCTTGCAAAATTCTGACAGATTTCTTTGAAGTGCTAAATAATTGGTATATTCGTCGCAGTCGCGAGCGTTTTTGGAAAAGTGATTTAGATCAAGATAAAACTGATGCTTATAATGTGCTATACACAGTTTTTTATTACATACTTCGGGTTGCAGCTCCTTTGTTGCCACTCATAACAGAGACTATATGGCAAGGGCTTAAGTATAAAGAAACATCTGTTCATTTGGCTGATTTTCCACAATTAGAGAAGTTTGATAGCGAGCTTATTGCCAAGATGGATTTGGTGAGAGAGATATGCAATGCTGCACTCTCTATTAGAAACACGTTTAACATACGTATCAGACAGCCACTTGGCAGTATGACCATTTATCATAAGTCTTCCTGCGATTTTCTTGAAAATGAATATCAAGAGATAATAAAAGATGAGGTAAATGTAAAAAAATTAGAATTAGTAAACAGACTTGAAGATATTGCATCACTAGAGCTAAAACTAAATTTCCCGCTACTTGGCAAGAAGATTCCAGATAAAATCAAGAAACTAGTTCAATATGTCAAAGAGGGGAAATGGTGGCAAGTTGAAAAAACTCACTCCGACGTCATCCCAGTGCTTGACACTGGGATCCAGATGCAGATTCCAGCGTCACGCGCTGGAATGACAGAAGGTTCCGCAAAAGGTTCAATATTTTTAGGAGATGAAATAGAGAACTATACTATAGAAAAAGGTGAGTATGAACTATTATTAAAAGCAAATAGTGAATATTCTTCTGTATTTGATAACAATAAAGGGATTGTTGTTCTGACTACTGAGCTTAATGACGAACTAATTCTAGAAGGACTCGCAAGAGATGTTGTGAGGCTTATTCAAGAAACTAGAAAACAAGCTGATTTCGATATATCCGATAGAATAGGAGTAACAATCAAAACAGAAGATGAAAAAATTAAGGAAGCAATAACTACATGGAATAAATATATAAAAGAACAGACCCTTGCCTTATCTTTGGACACTAATAAAGAGATCGAGGCCGATTTCTATTCTAAGGAATACCAAGGTTTGACAGTTGGTATTAAGTTAATAAAGTTGCAAAGTTAGTAATGTTTATGCTATACTTAAATTGCTTTAAGTAGGTTGGTGATATGAATCAAGTTGTTGCAGATGGTCATAGAGAAGTTATTGATTTAAATAACAACAGTGATGGTTTAGGTAAAGTAGAATCTATTTCCAATGTTGCTTTGGAAGAGGAAGAAGAGTTTTTTGATGCTATGGAAGATGTTTCTAATGTAGAAGAAGGGAATGATTTAGGTCTTGCTAATTCAGAAGAGGAAGAAGAATTTTTTGATGCTGTAAGTCAGCAAGATTGGTTAACTAAACAGGTAGCTGCTTTTAATGTTCCACTCAGTATATTTCATTATAAAGATTACAACTCTGACTTTTTTACTTCCTGGTATAATATATCAAGTAGAATATTTAAAGAGATAAACAGAGCTTGCCCGGAGAAAAAAGTATTAAATTTAGCTCTGTTAGTTTTAATGCTTCCTTATATTGCTTTTGTTGCAATGGGGTTAGTCATATACAGTAGATTTAAAGCAGACAGCAAGACACAAGAAGGTGTAGTGGAAGATAAGGCAAAAAAGAGTGAAACAAGTGTATCGGGAAGATTTGCATACGGTGCTCTTGCTGCAATAGCAATTTTTGTTAATGTGACTGTGCTTGTAGCCTTAATTGTTCCTGCAACAATTGCTTTGGCTACTTTTTATCTTTTAAATAGAGAGTTATCTCACTCTTTAGTTGCTGTTCTTAAAATAAGTATGGGGCGATATTCTAATAAGCACCAAAATATTGAGATATCTTTTCATGAAACAGAAGTTCCTGAGCCAAGCATTGAATATGATATGGAAATAAAGTTTCCACCACAATTTAAACAATTACTTAAAGATTTGTGCGAGAATGAAGATAATAAGTGGTTTAATGTGACACGAGATTCAGAGCATAATACCGTACTAAAATTGTCAACTAACATCAATTTAAAAAATGGTCTTAAGCCCTTACATAGTGAAATCAAGAATGTGCTTGCAACTTCGATTCAAGAATGCGCAAGAACTATGGAAGAGCTGATGAAGCTAGAAAAGAAAGAGATTACATATGATAAACTGAAGGAATTGTTGAACGAATTCAGGCTGAAAGTTGTAGATAGTATAGGCCATCAATTGACAACTCATTTGATAGAAAATGCTTATCAAGTTGCCTTCATACAAGCAATTAAGTTTCAGCAAAATAGACGGGGAGAAGATTTTTCACTGGAGGATGAGCTAAAAAATACTTTAGTGAAACAGAAATTAGAAAATCAAGGTAAGGAATTACCAAATGAGAAAGAGATGATAATAAAAAATCTGAGAGAAGCAGGAGCAAAAGTACCAGATATCTTAGAAGATAGTGAATTTCCTGTATTTAAAGCAGAATGGGAACGGCTTAAAGAAGAAGGGAAAACAGCTAAGAGGACAATCATTGATGTTTATAAAGAGAAGTATCGTGAAGAAACAGGAACAGCTCTAAATAGTGCTAAAAAAGAGATTGAGAATTTAAGAAAGGCAGGGCATGAAAGGTATCACAGTGTACGTCAAGAATTAGAAAAAATGTCTGATGATAAAGAGGGAAATAACTCAATAAATGATGATTTAAAAAGGAAATTAGAGGATCTTTTTAAGTTCGAGTATAATGATCAAGAAGTTGAGCAAAAGCTAATAAAATCAGTAATGAAAAAAGCAAAGGGTGAGTTAGGTCGATTAGGCATGCTTAGCTTAATAGATCAGTTTCAAAGTTTAGAAAAGAAGATAAAACATCATTCTAGCAAGAAAAGTTTAAAAGAAGCTTTAGATGAAGTGAATGATTTTATAGCAAAGATGTATTTAGAAATAACGAAACGTAAAACGCAAGATTTGTTTAAAAGTCAAGCAAAGGGTATAGAGAATTCATGTAAGCTGTTAGAGGAAAAGGAGCCGGATTTAGTACAGAGGATTAATGTGCACCGAGTGAAAATTGCAGAATGCTTAGATCAACCTATATCGTTAAGAGAAGTAATAGAAGAAAGTGAGGATTTAAATAAGTACTTAGAAGATGAGCGAAAGAGAAAAGGAGAAAAGCATCCAAGTACAAAATTAATAGAGAAGCACTTGCAAAATAACCAAGAAATTCTAAAAGCATTAAAACAGTTAGAATTAGAAAAAGAAGGATTGTTGATAAATAAAAAAACAAAGAATGATTATAGAGAAGAACTAGAATCTCGTGAAAAAATAAAATTTGCAATAATAGAAGATGATTTACTGAAAGCATTCAAGCATGAAACTTTTGATGAAGAAGAAATTAAGAAGTTATTAGAGGAAGCGGAACTTGAGTACTACTTGGCAGAAAAGTGCATAAAAACTCCTATTATTAAAATAAAAAATAATATCAAACACTTTTGTCAAGATTTATTGTCTCCTCTAGTGGATAGATTAGCAAATCTTATAATAAATAATGTACCAAAAGATAATGAGAGTGGTTTGTGGAGGATTTGGAACTCTCTCAAAGTTGGTTTTAATTATAATGTGATTGGATGGTCAGCTACTGTAAACAAAGATAATAGCACAGAAGGGAAAGCATTGAGTGTGGCACATGATACTCATAAGGAAGTAGAGACATTTCTTCAACATTTTCAATCAAGTTATGAGGAAGTAGGAGTTTTTTTGGGTAATGTATTTTCTGATGATGGAACGACATTTAAAAATGATGTATGGCCTAAAGTAGAAGAGCATTTGCATGGAATGTGGGATAGGTTTTTCAAGGATATTGAATTCAAGATAGGGAATAAATTGGATGAAGTAAACGTGACACAGCAAAATCAGGAAACGGCGATTACGGCTTAATGATGAGCTCTCAAAGTTCCTTCAGTATTTTCACACACTAAGTTGACTATCATATTTGATTCCTTTTGGATTTCCTCTTCAGTTAAAGTGTGAGTTGGAGAGCAGAAAGTAACTGATAATGCTATAGACATCTTGTTCAGCTCTATGTTACTTCCATGGTATACATCGAATATCAAAACTTCTGTGATGAGCTCTGAGCTTTTTTTTACCACATTGATTATGTTACCT
>JAODFX010000013.1:44302-57410 GCA_027580035.1 Dorylogaster longipes | reverse complement strand
GAGGGCGTGTATGACTGCAATCGGGTCGCTCGGGTCGCTTTCAACTACAATAGCGCTGTGGACTGGCAGGCGGAGCCCCATTTTATGACTTTTGAGTAAATTTATTTCAAATAGACTATAGCTTCACTCCCCTATACTGAACTGTCGGCACTGGTTGGCACACGGTTGGCAGCGGTTATCGCGGCACATGCTGCATGCCACATGCGTCTTGACGCATGCGCCATCGATCTCTGCGGCCGTCTGTTATATATGCGCAAACATTATTATACAATAGTTGCAATATATATGATAATAAATTAACAGTGCCTTAAAGAACAACGTTTCTTTTATTAGGAGTAAAGTAAAATAAACAATTCTGATATTAACTAATTAACATAACAAATGGGCAACGCGTGCTTGCAAGATTGTTAAAAATTGATAAATTTTGTGTGAAGATTTGAAGGATTTCCGAGAGCGCTAGAATGATACAGCTAAAAGTATGTTAAAGATTAACTCTTCTTCGATTAGAAACAATATAAAACACTCAAATCGGGTTATTCGTTTCGGAACTATGCTTAAATTTGTAATGCGAGTTTACAGGATTGTTAAAAATTGATCAACTTTGTGTGAAGATTTCAAGCATTTCTGAGAGTGCTAGAATAATACAGCTAAAAGCACCATAAAGAGTAACTCTTTTTCTATTAGAAATAATATAAAACACTCAAATCGGTTTATTGGTTTCGGAAGTATGCTCAAAGTTGTAAAGCGAGTTTACAAGATTCTTAAAAATTGATACACTTTAGATCAAGATTTGAAGCATTTCCAAAAGTGATAGAATGATACTGCTAAAAGTACATTAAAGAATAACACTCCTTCTATTAGAAACAATACAAAACACTATAATCGGGTTATTGGTTGCGGAAATATGCACAAATTTGTAAAGCGAGTTTACAAAATTCTTAAAAATTGATCAACTTTAGGTCAAGATTTGAAGCATTTCCGAGAGAGCTAGAATGCAAATGTTAAAAGTATGTTAAATAAACGATTACCGAAACGATTACAAATCCCTTGCACGATTGAAAACAGCTATTCTGCCATGAACGCACAAGCACAAGCAGCAGAACCAACCGCAACGAACTTATGGGGATTACTGAAATGCCGACTGAGCGAGCGACACGCAGCCGTCGCGGCACACGCTGCATGTCAGCGCCTTTGCGCATGCGCCATCTCTGTGCTGCCGTCTGTTATTTGTGCGCAAATGTTATACAATAGTTGCAATATACACAAAATGATGTACTGATGATGATAAATTAACATTGTTCCTTAAAGAACAACTCTTCTGCTATTACGAGCAAAATAAAATAATCAATTTTGATAATTAGCTTCGGAAATATGAACAAATTTGTGAGGCGTGTTTTCAGTATCTTCAAAAATTGATCATTTTTAAACACATTTTTGGCGTATTTGCAAGCTTGCTAGAATGAATAAATTAAAACTGTCTTGAAGAACGGTTTTTCATCTATTAAAAGTTCGCTTCAAAACATTGCAAACATTCACACATTTAATAAGTAATTTCAAGCAAATGCACATTCTTCCAAGAGAAACACTAGCGATGCTAATGCAATGCCACCAATGTAGAGGAAAAACGCAACTAAAATATTCCCCATTGCAATGGGAAAATACTCTGAGTGAGCAAACTCTTTATAGGTTACGATGGCTATATTTCGTCGGATATATTGCAACAAACCGTTTTCGTGCACAGCCAAAATACACTTGTCAATGCTAGCTTGCAGCGGCAACCCACGTTGCATAACAATCCACGTGAGATACGTGTGGATAGGTGGCATTATATGAACTTGCAGCGACTTATCACTGTTGATAAGCTCGTTCTTTACTGCATTATTGTAGAGTAACTTCTCCCTAGTGACTGCCGTCACCGATTTGCGCTCATCAACCACGTGGCGAAGCAGAGGAAAGACGTCATAGCCGACGATCAGATTCAAGCGTCGCACCACTTCCTTGCTCGCAGCATCCGTGTCCAGATTGATCAGATACTTCGGCGCCAAGTCGCCGTAGATGATGTAATCGTGCTCAATGATTCCCTCGTAGGAGTTCACCTGCTTCTCGTAGACGAGGCGCACGAGGAACGAGATGAACGCCGACTCGAAGCAGCTGGAGAAGATGAACGCAAAGATGATTGATGAGAGGATCAGTGTTCGCTTCAACTCGAACTAATTGAATGAATTTCCATTGCACCCAAGATGCTACCAAGCCAAGCTTGTTCGTTTGCCTTCATATTATGCGTAGGCAGTAATAAAGTTAGTATAAGTTGACAAATAATTAGAGAAATAAAAATTTGCAATAAATGCATGATCTGATAAATATAGATGTGTATTTTTGTCTAATTCTATCCTGTCACTGGAGTAGCAGATAAATTAAACTACACAAACTGCACAAAGTTGTGAGCTTTTATTACAATGAATTCTTTTGTTGATATTTGTATCTAGCACACAAAATGTAGATATTGCATAATTTAACACAATTTAACACCAAAGCATTGATTATCCAACCTTTGGCAACAAATCCTAACAACTGCAATGAGTAACAAACAATTGATTTATTAAATAACTAGAATAAATCCTTAAAATGATTATGAATGTTAAATGAACTGTAAATGCAAATGTCTATTCCAACAGCCTCGAAATATTATCAGAAAAAACTACAACAGTGTTTTTCAAGTTAATTTAGTAAAATATTGTAAACATGAGTTCAAAGTTTCAAAACCATCATTCAACTTGAGTATTGAATGTTGAGTGAAGAGTTATTCTTTAAGGACCTTCTACCTCTTTGAGCCTAAATAACAAGAAATGCACCTCAAGTTGATCAATATATGTAAATCTTGCAACTGAGACAAAATTATATCTATTTCTAGAACCCTTTGTTTTATTTGAGTGTCCTACATTGATTATATTATAATGTATTCATTACGTAGCTAAACGTACTAGTGACTATTATCATAAATTGTGTTTCAGGTTTGTACACATGACAACGAGCAGCACTATCATTCCTTCCTGGTCTCCAACATGGAATTCATTTAAAAAGTACGTTATTGGTTCCAGTTTATGAAAATAAATATTTCATTAGTGCACATTGCTGCATAAATATACAATATTGATGTGCATTGATGTAATAATGCATCTATTAATAGAAGTAATACCTGTGAAGCATTTCCAACATCAGAACCAATCCTTTTGCAATAGAATAATTATGAAACAATTCTTTGACCCATTTATAATCTGTAAATTAGGATTAGGAAAGTAAACGTTCTTAAATTTCTAGCCATACATGCCCGTAATTTCTAAATATTTAGTTGTCTTCAGTATGTATTTGGTGTTCAGTTGGTGAATAGCAGTTGCAATCAGCTGATACTTTGCTTGTTTGGTTAAATAAGTCAGTCCACGATTAAAAGAGGTCTCGCTATGTCTGAATTTTCGAATTAATCCAAATATAGAATTTATTATTGTTCTCAAACATTACTAACCCAACGTAAGTTCCATAATGACAATAAAAAAAACAGTAATAATTTTAATTAAAAGACTTGATCAATAAAATCAAGATTTGGCCTCCGTTTTGTTAGGAATAACCGCAAATCTGCATAAAATTCAATCACCTCCTTTTTTTGCGAAATATTATTTGCCAATATGGGTGGGAGCCATCAAACAAACATTAACAAATGTAAATAAGTTTTCCTGGTCCCCATTTATCTATCTCTTATAACCCCACTTGAAAGCAAACCAAATGTTAGTTTAACATTAAAGTAAGTCAAGCTGTCGAAACCTAACCTAACTTATTTCAAAGAATATACAAACCAATATTGATTGAATACTATAGCAAGTCAATCTGCAGAAAAATGCATGAATAATAATTCATTCAAAACATCTTTCTTAAATTTATTACCAGTTTGCTTTAAAGATTCCTTCATCTTAACACTTGCAATTGCAAAACCTTTGAGTTGAAATCGAAATTCCCGACGTCGATTTTCCATCTGCGACGCTTGCGTGTTAGCACGCTCGTTTTCCCCCTTCTCCCCGCAAATGCACGCTGGCTGTCAGACGGACGTCCTGAGGGAAAGCCGATTTTCCAGCAGTCGTTCGCAAAGCGTCGGGGGTGGGCAGTGCGTGCGCTCGCGTTGAACATCATGTCGACCGGAAAGCGCACGAATCGAACGCACAAAGTCGGCTTCTTGCAGATGTGCTAGTCGAAATCGCAGTCTCAACATCCGGCAAGCAAACACCTTCCGGATGTGCAGCACGCAGCAAAGTGAGAGAGTGAAGTGGGCCACCACGATGACGACGACGACGACGATGGCAGCATTGTCATTGTCAATGATGGAATTTTGAAAAGGCCCACGTTACGTAAATAGGCGCAACGAGGCCGCATCTGGAGAATGTTTCGATCGTCTCCTCGTTCGTTGCTCGATTTCGCCATCGTTGCTGCAGTTTATAAATAGATGTGAAGACGCCGTTTTAACTCCAGGGAATCATCACGATATTGCAACGCACTCTACGAGTTGTTTGCTGCGCAAACAATTCATTCATTGGGCGACAAATATCGGAAGAAGATTCGAATGCCTTCATGAGGACATTCATCTGGTGTGTTAATTATGAAAGGTAAGGTCACTTACTAAACCAAAACTCAGTTTACCTTTTGCTTGTATGTATCTAGAACTGGAAAGTTTGTTTATCGAAAAAAACATGCACACAACAATTTGTAGACTTGCAATTTTCCAGTAATAAAACTGCGCAACTGTTCTGCATCAGAGTTTATAACTGAATGAATATAAAATGAAATGGCATGAAATAGGTTATTCATTCTCTTGATGTAACGCTACTTTGCTACGTTTTACTCTTTCTTGCACCGCCATCTTGTGGTTTTTAGCATTTAATGTTAAGTTTTGTTTTTACCTATATTCTTCACCTTAATATCCTTATTCAGTTATTCGATATCTATATATAAGAACTAAAGTAGTTTAAAGAATGTATTAAAAAAGGAACAGTCATAGTTATTATAGGTTATGTCTTCTACTAATGAAGTGAGATAAACGAACTAAATTCCAGCGCTTCCAATGGTCATTTTATAAGTTTTTGACTGAGAGTGTAATTTAAGTGTCCATTTGATTACATTGTACACAAAATAATGGACTTTCTAACCAAAATCATACCATACCAATCATACCAGCAGTTGCATAAAGTTCTATAACTTCTCGAGAACACCGTACGAACGCAAACGTTGTAAAGTATGAATTAAAAGCGTCCAAAGAGTATCTCTATACAAAGAGTATCCGACAGATGTATTTACATTGGCTTTTTTGTAGAGCAAAATTATCAAAAGTCCCTAAGAATTGTAGTTAAGTAGTTACAACATTCGTTCATAGATGGAGGGCAAAGTGACGTCACGAACGCAATAACATGTTTTTTGCTAGATGTATGCATGAATAATGATTGAATTCGCAATGAATGTGGAGTGTGAAGAGGAAATGCGCGAATGGCGAAATCGGTATCGGATGCATCCCTAACTACAACAAACAATCAAATCAAATTCGCTTTCGAACCGTATGTAGTATTCATAGCCTCATCAATGCATTTCTTGTGAGAGTTTGTTGGTGGAGTTATGTGGCTAACTTCACACATCGGTTGGTAGACGAGCAATGGAGGCCGGCAATAACGCGACGTACGCAGCGAACGCAACGAGCACGCCGTCGCCGGAGCTGAAGGAGCTGCTGCTGCGCAAGGAGCAGGAGCGCATCGAGTTCTACGCGACGTACGACGTGATGACGGGCGTGCGCATCGCCGCAACGCTCGGCGGCTTCTTCGGCCTGATGGTCATCCTCGTCGTCTACAAGTCCAAGTCGAAGACGGAGCGTGCGCTCGAGGACCCCGGCCTGGCGGCGGCCGCCGTCGCCGAGGCGGAGGAAGAGGAGCGGCAGATCGCCGCAGCGCTCGCGGCCACCGCGTACGCCCAGCTGCATCCACCACCACCGCCATCATCAGCGAGGAGGTCGCGACGTAGCCTCGACGCCGCGAGCGTCTCGCCGCATTGGATCCGCTCGACGAAGCGCTTCTCTTCGATCGCCGGCTACGCCTCGCTGATGGAGCCGCCCGTGCGTCTACCCCCCGCCGCCATCCACGAGGACTCCTCGCCCACCGACGCCTACGACGACGTCTTCGAAGGGTAAGCTAAAACAAACAAAAAAACAAAAAATTTGAAAGTGCACCAGGTGCATTTGGAGGTTAAAAGCGGAGCATGTCATTTGACCAACAGCATTCATTGCACATATAAATCATACTTTACACTCCTGCAATTGGTTACGTTAGGTTATAACTTACTTTTGACTTCGCTTTCTCATCAAAAGTTAACAACAAAAAGTCATACAATTCTGTTCTAAATAAGAACTTGTGTTTGTCAACTCCTAGGAAACCTATATCAACCAAAAGGGGTCAATATTGACCATTTTGGTCTAGTGTTACAACGATACATACATTGGCTTTTTTCTGACACAAAATTAACAATAGTATCAGCATTAATTGTGCTTATTAATTATACTCTGCACTTATAAATCATACTTTACACTCCTGCAACTGGTTACGTTAGGTTATAACTTACTTTTGACTTCGCTTTCTCATCAAAATTTAACAACAAAAAGTCATACAATTCAGTAAAATTGTTCGAAATAAGAACTTGTGTTTGTCGACTCCTAGGAAACCTATATCGACCAAAAGGGGTCAATATTGACCATTTTGGTCTAGTGTTACAATGATACATACATTGGCTTTTTTCTGACACAAAATTAACAATAGTGTTGTTTGAATCTGTTCGAAAATATCGCCGGTATCGTTAAAATCTATTTAATAAAACTCTGCTTGAAGTTGGAACTTGTGTTACTAACTGCGGTGTAAACACGGCTTTAAAAACAAATGCTTGCATGTTGTAGCCGTCTTCTGGTGCCGGAGCGACGAGCAAGCAACATCACCTGCTCTTCATCGGCGTCGTCGTACCTAGAGCGTCGAGGTTCCTCCATGATGCTGGGACTGCAGATGCACCAGATGCGCCGACGGCAGTCATCACCCGTTCCCGAGCATCAAAATGCCTTCCCGATCGACATCCGCGTCATCCAGCCGACTCCAGGTGGATCACCATGCGCTAGCGAGCGCACCCTCAACGATCGCATTCCTCACCTGCAGCGACTCCACGCACGTCTGGCACCGCTCGCCTCCATCAGCTCCTGCAACAGCTCGCTGTCTACCGCAGGCGATTGCGAATGCACCGAGTACGACATGCAATCGCACGTCTCGTGCTGCTCGGACAGCGTCTTCCACGACATCGAGTGCTACGAGGACACCGACGACGAGATCGACCCCTTCTCCACCGACAGCAACGATGACGGCGACGACCACGACGACGATGTTCCGGGGTCCCGCTTGCGTCCCTCAACTCTCTGCACCATCTCCGATGAGTCCACCAGCACTCTCATCGATGCAGAATGTGCTCGATGCGCCTACTGCCGCGAAGATGTCAAATTTGCCGATGAGGTCGACGAGGACGATGCGGACATCTTGCGGCGAACGAGCGCAACTTCTGCGGATCTGGGCGCGTTGGCAGCGACTTTGCATGACTCCATCGCCGGCACAGAGAGTGCGCTGGTGGACGATGCGTCAGCGAACAACAGCCGCAAACAGGGTGTTTGGACGAAGGAAACGCTTTTCTAGCACACCGTGGAACGCCACATCGCACTCAGGTGCATTACGTAAGCGAATTGGGAACCAAACTACCTGCAGAACACATTCGGATCCACGTTTGACAACCTGACAGCCATTCATAAGCTGATTTGACAGCGTAAATGTTCAACTTGCATTTGCAGTATTTATTTTACACGTTCGCGGCCTAGTTTTAGATCGTTCAAAAGTTTGCCCCCTTAATACTTGAGAACTTGTGAAGTTTCTACTCAGCGTTCAATTTCCGGTCGAAGGACCTTCAAGGTCAAGGATGTTCTACTCCACGAACACTTCTTGCTCATTGCATTTGATCTATTATTTCCGAAAACGAAGATATTTTTAGTCACTTCACCTTTATTTTATCTTTGTGCACAAGAACTACTTAATTGCTCATACATATCCAAACAAACGATACAATTTTACACATTACATCTCATTACGAATCAAATTCAATGCAATACAATCACAAAAGGCATTGCAATGGAAACATGTGCATGTATTTTAAATTAGACTGAAACCTTTCAATAATTCATTCATTCATTCATTCTTCGAAGGAAGGCAATAAATCTGGAAGTGGAAATCGAAGAAACTAAAACCACTCTTCGACTACTTAAATGTTAACTGCTGTTTGATTAGCAAGCTAGAAGGAATAATAATGATCAAAAAGGGCAAATCAAAATACAAATACAAATCCGAATTATTTCATTCTTCGATATTCAATGCTTGGTTAGTTTATCTTAACAGTAAAAGTATTCAGATTCCCCAATTGCCAACATTGTCACACTGTTTACACACCGTAAACATTAATAACATAATGGTGCCAAACACAAAACCACCACAACAAAGATGAATGTATATGCTGAGTAAAGCGTAACACGAGCTTAACGATAACACTGTAATAAATAAAGACTAATAATGCAGTATTGCAATGTAATGGGCCAAACACGTCGGCTAAAAATTGTACTATATTTATGAAATTCAGAATTGATGTCACTTGATATAATGCTACAACAACAAAACAAAAACAAAGAAACAGAATCTAGGTTGTACTCACGTGTAAACTGGTTGCATTCTAGACTAGGGATTAGGTTATGGTTTGCAACAAACAACCCAAACACTGTTCATATATGTTCGGTTCGAATGTGTTAGCCTAATGTAAGCTGTAAGCCTTGAATTGCCTAATTTCCAATCAACTATTACCCATCAACAAATAACGCGAAAAGTACACTTGTCTCATCTTTACCGTGAAGAAATCTATCTAGTTTTGAACGATGTAACAATCCTAGTGCTTAAGAAAGTCGATATTTTTGTGAGCCATATTTACCTACTTGTAATGAACCTTGTAATGAACTCATCTTCGGAGCGTTTAGTTTCCATTTGTTATCTACGTAATTATGTGCAGCATACTGGAGATACAAGAACATTCGCGAATATCTCGTTAGCACACTTTTCAGCGCAATGACGAGCTAACGAATGGTTCCATACTGTACAGAGTAAGCATCCAAACACCATTTTTCCTATCGTTCGATCGAATCGTTGTTGTATTCATGTTGATACGCATATGCTACAAGTAAGCAGAGCATAAGCATGTTAAAAGTAATCACTTAACTAACGATTAACCTAGGATTGTGACGAGAAGTAAATAGAAGCGAACAAATGCAGCTTACTGTATTATGTGTACATGCTAGGAAGCTAGAATAGCAGAGAAGGAAGGATTTAATGTGGCAATCAAAACGATGTTCGTTCATTTTTCATTTGCGAGTATTTTATGCACGATGGCAGAACGCGCTGTGCATGAATGCAGAGTATATAACATATTGTAACTTATTAATAAATATATTTAATAAATATGTTGCTAAGGAATGGTTAAACTTAACAACGTCTGCTCAATGTGTGTTAAGTTGTTGCCCACAACATATAGTAAACTATAAACGTTGCGATTTAAAACTTTTAACAATTTTTTAAAGATATTCACTCTAAACAAAAACAATGTACGAACGCCAACAAGTTAAGCCAAAGTAGATTTGAAAGATGTAATATGGGTTGCCTACGTTGAAACATCAATGTTCGCTTGTTTCAGTTGACAATTGATCTGCGTTCGAATTCAAATCAATTTTTCCAATGATGACTGTACTGACCACCATCAATCAAAAAATTGTTGTTGTTGCTGATCATCTCGTAATATGCTGTTGAACATTCTTCATAATATTCTATTTTACAGATATAGTAAACTATAAATATAGCGATTTAAAGCTTTTAACAAATTGTTAAGATATTTACTCTAAACAAAAACAACGTACGAACGCCAACAAGTTAAGATAAAGGAGATTTGAAAGTTGTAATATGGATTGCCTAGATTGGAACATCAATCTTCGCCAATGACTGTTGGCAATGGATCTGTGTTTGAATCTAAATCATTTGCTATGTCTTTGAGGTTACAATTCGGCTGCTGTTCGACATAGTCTTGGCTGGGGTAGTTTCCCGAATGATTACTGTAGTGACCACCATCGATTAAGAGATTGTTGTTGTTGCTGGTCATATCCTGGTAAGCGAAGTGGTTTGGCATCTCGTGGACGAGATGAGGAGACTTCACCGACAGGGAAACCTCCCCAGAGTGTTTGGGGCTCAACTCTCCTCGCTTCTTCACCTGTTTGCGCTCCTTCGCCCTGCGATTCTGGAACCAAATCTTCACCTGCCGCTCGGAGAGGCCGAGACTCGTCGCAAGTTCGGCTTTGCGACGGATTGTGATGTAGCGACTGTAGTAGAACTCCTTCTCCAGCTCGACGCGTTGATTGTCGCTGTACACCACTCGATACTTGTCTTTCGTGCGCGTTTTGCCTGCAAATTGAAAGCAAACACCAATAACATTCGAACGAAAGAAATGTGTTAAGAGGCAATTCTTGGACGCAAAATAATGGCATGGACATGTTTGAAATATAAATATTTATTGAACACAAGCACAATTGATGTGTTAAGCAGTATTTACAAAATCTCATTGCATTTCGTTGCAAGTAACTCACTAAATATCAAAATCAGTATCAGTATGTACATTAATCGAATAGAAACAATGGAAAAAACGTGAAAGCTCGTGGATTATCATCGTATAAAAGTCTGCTAACTCGAGTACATAATATTAACGTAGTAACATTGATTGCACTTAGGTATACATGTAATAATTATAACATTGCACTCGTTTACTCTTTCTGTTTCTTCCTCAGCTAAATCTCGTGTTGGTGGGCACTTGAAAATCACGAAAAAGCACGCCGTCATCGTCGAGTGGTGAAGAACTGGAAGGTTTGTCATATCTTGCTGTCGAATGAGCCACACCACAGCCAGATGGTGCTAGTGCTGTGGGGACAGATCGTAGGGGATCCCAGTGGGTTGTTCCGTCTTCACCTCGAACTCGGCGTCCACCAGCATGGCGGTGGTCGTCGTCGGCGAGTGGTTCATCACGTTGCGCTGCACCCCAGCGTGCTGGGGATGGTTGTGCGGATGCAGGTGGTGTTGTTGCTGGTGCGGATGCTGATCGCCACCTCTTGCGGGCGTCGATGAGATGATTGGGGGCACCTGCGCGCAGAAATGGTTCTGCAGCTGCATCTGCGCCATCTTCTGCTCGTACTGGAGGAGGTGGAGGTCGGTGTGCATGTTGCCCTTGCCGGTCTCCTCCAGCCGCTTCTTCAGCTGCTTGCGCTCCTTTGCGCGACGATTCTGGAACCAGATCTTGATCTGGCGCTCGGAGAGGCCCAGATTGACGGCCAGCTCCGTCTTGCGGCGGATCGTGATGTACTTGTTGTTCAGCGTGAACTCCTTCTCGAGCTCGATCCGCTGGAAGTCCGTATAGACGACGCGGTACTTGTCCTTCGTGCGCGTCTTGCCTGCAACAGAAGAGAGGAGGATTGCCAAAATTTCGTCTGCACACCGCACGCACACAACTCACTACCGGCGATACTACAACGCTACGCATTCGTTTTCTACCACTAGCTACGACTACAACTGATTGCTACGCATTCCATTGCGAGAGTAAAGCCAAGCAGCGCTCAAGCAGACGTAGTAGGAAACAAATGAACATCGAACTTCATATTCAACCGTCTAATGAACGTTTAGCGTGCCTAGCTTGCGAATTCGGTTGCGCTTTTATGACCTGGCCAATATTCCAATTGCCGAATGCCATTCGCAGAATTGGCTAAATCAGTGATGATTTCGTTTTGGGAAGTTTGTTTTACCTGCAAGTACTTATGGCGTCAGCTTGCGTTTGTTTTTCGGAAGAAAACAAAAGTTGTTTATGAATACCAGCTACGCAAGGTGGTGATTGAAAAGAGTATTCACGAGATGGCAGCACTGATGTTACGCAATCATATGGTTTTGTTGAATTATGGTAGATGTGCAAGTATGGCGTCAACTAGCGTTTGGTTTTGGGAGAAAAACAAAAGTTGTTTATAAGCATGCGAGTGTGGACATGGATAGTTCAAGGGACACTAGCAATAAGCATTGACGTTATTTGTAACGCTCCGCACCGGTATTTAACCGACAACTTTCTTTAACAGATACGTTCCGCTACAAAAGAAACATAATCTTTAATAGAAAGTTATCTTGGAATTGGGAAAAAGATGCCAATTGCCAAATTGCAATGACAGAGATTGTGATGCAGGAGTTATACAACGAAATATCATACTTCACTTGAAATTCAATGCATAATACACTAATAATTATGTATTTAAACATTTGCCGCTAGTCATTGTTCGTTAGTTAGTGCAACCGGTTAATGCACCGCGGCAAACGCCAAGCCAAGTAGCGCCATCTAGAAGAGTTAATGGGTATTGAGCTCTACACTTGTTTGTGTCACTAAACAATTGAGCGTCGATGCATACCAACTGTCGCGATCTTCGCAGGTGAGTTCAGCGTGGCTTTCGATAAGCGTGGCGTTTATTTGCGCTACGCAGGGGATTAAGGAGGCACATCGGCGGTAAGATGTGTCGCACACCGGCGCATTTGATCCGTCTAAACACAGAACGCAGCACGTTTGTCGCTCGCCTCGGCTGCGCAAACACACGCGCGCGCACAGCTCTCGACGCGCTTCCATTGGTCGACCTCTCCAGCCACACCACACTCGATGACGAGGGGAAACAATGTCGCGACGATAGCAACTGCACGACAGCACGCTACATTGGAGGTTATCTTGTGACACAAGTCGTATGACATGCGGAGACATCCGAAAACATTATGAGCACATCTTGTGTTGGGAAATTCTTGAGAATGAATTATCGCGGAATATTCTATGAAATAGAGAATAGAAAGTTTTCTCTTGCTGTGCATCGATACGCTTAGAAAATTTAATTAAATAAAAAGCAAATTAAATT
>JAODFX010000013.1:15375-27146 GCA_027580035.1 Dorylogaster longipes | reverse complement strand
CCCCCCCCCCTGCCCCTCCTTCTTTTTTCCCCACCCACAATTTTAACTTTAGGGGCCCTCGGCTTTTTCCCCCCCCCCCCCCCCCCTTGGCACTTTCTCTCGTAGATCATTCCATATTAATTAATATTTCTGATTGATCACGATTGCTTTTCGAATTATATATACTATATATATACTGTTCTCGTTGTCCTCTCCGCATGTCCTTCGTCTGTTAGCACCTTTGTAGTATCCTGTTAGAATTTATACCAGGGATAAGCTCGTCCTTGTGCAACGGCAATTTTCGTCAATTATTGGTGCGATGATAACTTTAGAGGGTTTATAGTTGTTTCAGTGTATGTCGTTGGTTTTACAAGTTTACTGTTTTACGAATCGGTCAATTCAGCTTTATTTTATACAAATGCACAGGCCTTTCGTTATTCAGGCCTGCGTTTGCTGAACGAGAGTAAATTCCGGTCATGCGTGCAAGGATATAATTTTGGAAGAACTTATGCCGGGTTTACACCGAAGTTAGTAACACCACTTGTTAACGAATATTTATTAACTTGAGAAAATATCTTGAAACAAGAGATAATAACACATGTTATTAAGTTAAAAAACAACGTTTTTGTAACAAAATTTATGTTATCCATCGAGAGTAAAGTTAGTAATAAACGCGCCTTTAGTTATGTGTTGTAAGGTGCTTGGTGTAGGTGAGGTATATGAATTTCCCTGTTACGCTTACTCCCTGTGATAAAAGAAAAACTACGATTATTTGTTGCCACGGATGATTTCTCCTTGTAACAATTGTTTTCTTCCAGGGGTATACGAGCAAGGTGACGGTCCCACTGCGGATGAATTAGAAAATGAGTTTCTCACACCGTTACAGCGCGTCGCCAAGTATGCCTTGTCGGAGGACGTATACAATAGGTCAGTAAATGTCAGTGTTGTGTTACTGTAAATCATCGTGATTAGTCCTATTTGAGTGAATTTACGTACTAATAATGCAGGTAATATTAGCTGCGTACTCGAGACATGTGACGCAATTTCAACAGATTCGCTCCGTCCGTCCAGTCTCAGGCGGCGTCCGAAATAGAAGTCATAATGTAAATATAACTCGCCCACATGTCAGCAGACCCAGACGCGTCTCCGCGACACGGATATGCGCCTCCTATTAGATGTAGCTCCCTAAAAATTGGCCATATTTACGTTTGATTTTAGATTACAATATGCAAAGACGTTTGTGAAGTTCATGAAAGGGAACATTTCGTGGATGTTACCATCAATGCACTATTGTATATTGCCGCAACTGTGGGTCATCTTACTGAAGCGTAGGAAACTGCGAATATACTGACAATCAACATACGATCGGATGCAAAAAGTTAAAACATTAAAATAATCTAGTTCTTTACTAAATTTTTCAGTGTGAATCAGGGTTATTATTTTCTAGAAATCAGACGTGAGGTCACTAATGATTCAATTTTCCGTAAAACATTTGTCATGCATATTTTTGTTGTTTTTTTTTTTTAGTACTGGCGCTGAATCATTCAAGTAATCTTCAATATGAAAACACAATTTCATTTAATCCATTTTATTCTATTTTTTGCATATTGGTAATTATAGTGAATTAAATACATTGACTCCTATTGAAGTTTGGTTAGTTTTGATTAATGTTTTGCAATCACATTTATTGAACTTGGCCTGGCTGTTTTTGCTAACGAAAGAGAAAAGTTGTATATGAACACAATTGTAAGTCGACCAACATCACATAAATGGGGTCTGGTTCCCATGCATTAAGCGCGTTGAAGCGAGCTGTGCAAAGCTGTTCTCATGCAACCCTTCATAACAAATCTTCTAAATGTCTAAACCACCCGAAATGCTTAAATGGATCACCCTGGGAAACCAATTCAAATAAAACCTACCTAATACCAAACTTTGAAAATCGTTATTGTATTCCAATATATTAATGTACACTAGTGGGAATCCGTTATTGTTATGTATTACAGCGATATTGGAACTTTTTATTTCTGTTTACCATTTACAGTATGCAGTTTTATCCTGGCTAGTTTAGTCTCTTAGTACTCTTAGTAGGTTTAGTCTCATTGGTTAGTTGCCCAAAAATTGAATCCTCCCACTTTACTCACAGGCAATGAAAATTCAAGTAAAGGAGCGTAATTCTCCAATCATTCGTGATATTGTGGATATGCGGTCAGTCGAGCGAAGAACCGGTTTGTCTCCTTTATCAGCTTCTGAGGCATGTATTACTAGCAATTACACGCGCTCTGTACTACCGAGTTGGAATTCAAGTAATACATAAATTCGAACAAATATTTTGGCTATTCATATCATCTTATTTGTGTGATAAGCAAAAAATATTACTCCTGCATATAAAACTTGAAAGTTGAATCTGAATTATTCAAATTTGTGTTTGCACAAAACAAGAATCTATTTCTTTGATTTATTCATATGTTAAATCGAGTTATTCACTATTTCGATTTGCGATTAGGTATCCAAAAATTTGGTAATAATAAAATTTACAGTTAACGATCATAAGGGGCAAACGGTATATATGTAGAATACGATTGTAGACGATGCAGTGAGCATCTGCCAGGGCAGGTGGGTATGGGGTGCGTAGATGGGCGTGCGCACAGCGCGTGGCAACATGGATTACTCGTTAACGATTGGGTGCTGTTTGTGGTCAGCTCCATGGAATCGAGTCTGCATAACGTTGAGCGATATATATAGGATGCTCTTTTCTCTACCACCTACCTATACATTTTTCTTTTCTGTATAACTTCGAAAGTAATGCATTGACACCCCGCCGGTGGAGAGGTGTCTTGCCTTAAAAAAATACGCTTTCCCTTTGCGTCTATAAATATCTTCGTGGTAATTTAAGGGACGCTTGACGGCGGTTAGGTTAGCTTAGGTTAAACGGTGTACCTACTACAAGATGCACGTACGCGTCATTTTCATAAATTATGAATATTCGTGATTTACGGATACGCAATACATAATTGAGATTGCATGATTATTCTGGCTGATATTTCAAATTAACGAACGCTAATGCTATTCCTGAATTGCTATTACTAATTGATGACGTATTCTGGATGTGTTGATGACGAGGACACACTTCACATTAGATGGATATTTAATTACACCAAGATTTATAAATCTGAGTCATTGAGTTAAGATATCCCAGTTGGCAAAAATCGGTTTAAAAAAACCTTGTTTGATTGTTTTCTTTAATCAATTCACTTAATTTTTGTTTTTATTTAAAATAAAAACAATTGCTTTTTTGAATTTAATTTAAAAAAAAAACTATCTAATAAAAATGTACTATTAATATACAGTTTGACCAGCATATAGGTGGGACAGAACCTTGACTACAATAATTTTAGAACGCTCGTTAATTATAACATAACTATGTTATTTCCTCCTAAGTATGAAATAACACGCTAAAATGCCTCTACGGATACTCTTATTGAACATTTTAAATAAAAAAGCCTGCATCCTATTTACCAGCAAAAATTATTTCAGCAGACAATACCTACAAAACGACAGATTTTCTTTTATAACGAAATAATATGAAATGCATTTTTAATTCAAAGTTAGAAAATATGAATTTGTAAATAAATCGCAAAATAAAAATAAATCAATTAGAAAGTAAACGTATAAAAAAATTGATAAAAACCATGTAGTATAAACCAATCATTAAAACCAAGTGGTTTCAACCTGCAAACCCTAGTTTAAAAATAGTCCCTAATCCCCAATTGAATTCATATTCCGATTAAATGTATAATAGGTTTTTGTTCTTAAATGTTCTTACGTGTAATATCTACTTATATCAAAGTAAGAAGGCTTTGCTTTTCCTATTAATATTTCGGCGCGTGCCACCAGGTGCGGAAATCTGTCTATGGCATCGTTGTACGCTTTGCAGCTGTTTTCTGAGGCAGGTGTCCCTCAAGTATTCGGCAGGTGATCTTGCCACGTGCAAGAGTGGCGCTGGCGATTTGAGGATACCATCTATTACCTGGGCAACTTTCCCCGGTAACTTTAACATTACAAGTCTTCAGCAGCATGTTAACGCGAACTAGATGTTACTGCATGTTTAATTTTAGCTTTCTTCTACAATTGACTTTTGTTATCTAATAACTTCAATTACGGTTATGCCATGTGCTAAGCGGTGACTGACAAGCTCTTGGCACGTGACCGGATATGAGGTGATTATTGGTTTACCACCTGGCCCATGATGGTTGAACGGTTGATGGGCATTTCGTTTGGACAACACATTCTTCTTTCCTATCAAACCTTAACCAACAGTCCAGGTTTTAAGAATCGCTATTTAAAGTAATGCACAAACGTATCAACGAACGGCTTGTTTAAAAATATTTTATGCGCCGCTGCCTAGCATTCGGGAGGTCCGCGGTTCAAGCCCCAGGTTTGAGCCCGGGCCGACTCCACTGTTCTCAGTTTCAAGGGTTTTCTGGGAACGTTAAGGCAAATGCTCCAAATGTTTCAATACTCCCCTGACCCAAAAAAGTCCCATCCTAAAAATTCCGCCCTGTCACCCAAAAACTTCATTCCTGGCATAGGATGCTCAGGCTTAGCACAGGGCAGGCTGAGGTGAACATCTCTCTGAGGAGAAACATATTAAGGGTACACCGAGCACACAAGGGGATGGAACAATAGATCATTCTGGTCGCAGTTCCACGGAAAGGCCACACCCTGTACCCTACCCCTACAACATCAATGATAAAACAAAATGTCCCTTGGGCGGACACATACGTCTGACTATTGGAGGTGTGCGTAAAGAGAGATTTAACTGTGTATGCATATCTACATATATATATATATATATATATATACATATACAGTACCGTTTCGATAATCTAAACTTCCCTTAATCCGAAATTCAAATCCAATTGCAACTCCAATTATTTACCTTGTAATTCGCATGATCATGTAATTCGTTACTATATAAAATATATAAATATATAAAACATTGCCAACTGCGGTAGTGTAGTATTGTGTTTTCGTAATTCTAATTATTTTAAGGCACCCAAAATTATTTCCTTGAACTGTTTTGTCGTTAGTCATTGCACGTTCATCCCACCATCCACAATATTCATTCCACGATAAGATTTAGGTGTGTTATGTATATATAATAGTAAATTTTTATTAATAAATACATTTGAAGTAATCCGAATTACTATGTGCATCCATTAGTCCGGATTATTAGAGAAATATCTTATTTCAACAGAGTTAGATTAAGCCAACTCTAAATGTGACCGTGTACATATTACGATGTACATTAGTAAGACGTAATGAGAAATACAGAAACGTCTTAAATAGCGAGAAAAGAGCAATGGTAATCGATATTTATTTATACCCTGTGGGGGAAGACAAAACGAAGTGTGCGTTTGTTAACATTAGGTTTGGGGCTAATCCTTAAAATAAAATAGGGAGCTGAGGTGTGCGAGATTCAAATTGACACAGCATTCGGAAAAACACGAGTTGCTTCATTTGCGGAGGGGGCAGTCAAAACAAACTTATAAATAGGCCTCAAATCCCTTCTCCATAACGGTCGGTGCCTTCTTTGGTTAAATTCAAGTCCACCCACATCTCCTACCACATGTATCGACAAATCAACTGCAACTCACGCACATGTCATGATACTTTTTGTAATAATGCCGAAAACTTACGGGCATTGATCTTAGTCTCTTGATTGCAGCTGTCAGCATGGTTTATAAATAATAAATAGTTAGTTCTACTCTCATGGAACATATGGACTTGTAAACATAATTTTCTCGCGTTGATTGCAGATGATCTAATGTTTAATGCCTGCCTGAGCACTTTGCTTGACTCATATGTATTAGGTAATAAATTGAAAATATCATTCCATACATATTGAGGTATAAGCGGTTGGTTAGGTGAGATAAAGTGGCTGAAAGAAGAAGCAAAGATGTGAACGGTCACAATCTACGCGAGTGCATTACGCTGCATCGGAAGTTCAAGGCCATTCCGCAAGAATCGCGGGTTCCTTGCCTCTTTGTTTACATCGGGCAATGTTTCTGCCCACCAACCGTACATCTTTCAAGGCTACTCTTCTGGGCAGAAGAGTTGTAATGCTAGCGCGCTCCGCGAGGAAAGTGCTTAACATTCCGTAGCCACTACCAACGCGCCAGATAGCCTTCAGGTGCATCGTGCCGAGTCGTACGCTGAAGTCAAGTTATGAGTAAATTACATCTTTCTTTCCTTTCTGTGGAAAACCTTATTGCTGAAAAATAACTAAGTCTATACGAAAAAATTATAACGGGTTAAATGTTATTTTGTCGTAATTGTAATAAGAAGAGGAACGCAATATTGGGTTGGGGAATGCATTCATATCGCGATCGTGGTGATTACATATCATATCTGGTCACCGCACGCGATGCGTTCACGATGGCGGGAAAAGTTAGTGCTGGAGTGTGGAGTAAGCACAGTTGAGTATAGTAACTGCGCAGTAGCCTGACCCGCGGTGAGACGACGGACGCCTGTGTGGAATGTGGCCATGCAAGCTACGCTGCTGTTCTCGGTCTGGTCGTTTGGTTGGTCCTTCCAGGAATCGTTGTGTATCTGACACACCCCAACCCCCGAAGCCAATACATTTTCATCTCGTATCCACGAACCGCCCGAACAAGAGCACCGAACTGCATATATTTATATCTATGCATGTTTCTCACATGGCGCCGACTACGAGGGGGAATGCGACTCACTCTCGACAACATCCTTGTAGAAATAGTTTGGGGAGAATAAAATCTTTCGTCGCGCCTGCGTCCATCAATTAAAACTCTCAAGATCTGCCTTCTTTCTGAGTAAACGCGTGAATAGTGTTGGCGGTACAAAATCGCAAACAAAATCTCCGATGGGACTTTACCAGTACGATGGAAATCAACTTCACCATTTACCATTAATCATGGACTGGTCATTTTGGGGATTTTGGCAGACAAAGGCTCGCAATCACGAAGTTGTTTTCCTCCGGCCCAGCGCGATTCATGGAAATGCAGGTAGAAATATCGGCCACCACACACAATGCGTGCGGGGTCGGTTCATTGATGTTGGTTGCGGCTTGTGCTCGAGTAAGGTGAGCGCGCATAATTGCAGCCTGTTTTGGAAATGCGGCAATGGAACGAAACGGTAAAAACAGCAGCTTGCGTTTACGTACATGAACGGAAACACTTAGAATTCCGTTGAAGTGACGCCGACACCGAATTTCTTCAGCCAATTGACGGCGGGACGACGTGCGGCGATGCGGACATCGTACGATTGCAGCGTTCGCTGATAATTGCCAAACTCCAAGTTTGATTTCTACCAACTCCATTCGAACGATGATCGACGATGATGGTGGTCGCTGCGGGAAGAGAGAAGGTGTGCTGTGCGCTCTTCGGAGTGTGTACAAATCATCCGGTTGGTGGTGTGCGCGAACATGCATGGTGCTTTCCCACGGTCGTGCTTCCCTGCCCCCTCCTTTCTGCGGTTCACGCGCCACTGGGACGACAGCAACCGGAGGCACTAATACCCAGAATGGGACCGCGCAGAGCAGCAATGCGATGCGCGCTTCTTGTGCGGCGAAATTCCTCCCGTTGTTGTTTCGATACAGTTATGAGCTGTCGCTGCATTCCTTAGCTGGACTCGACGGACAAGTGCAGCACGAAAGTCGCGCGGTGCAACGCCACTTTACCCGTAACATTATAACCGAAGATGGAAGCCAGATATTTAAAAAACTGCAACAAAAATATGTATTTGAGGAGCTGCTGAACTTTGTCTGCATTTTGATGATTGTATTATAATATTTATATTTATATTTTCTAATTTTGTATCGCCTCGATCCGTATATGTTTTCTATATATGTATATGTTAAAATAGGATCAAAAATTGTATAGGAACCAACTATGTGCCTCTAATAGTTCCCGAAATAATCGAGGTCCAAGTTCGGACAAATTATGACAAGTGTTGAAGCTAGGATTCGGATAGAACATCGAAAAGTAAAATAGATAGCTTATTTCGTATCGTTTTCGAGCTAAAATCCTAAAACAATTTTCAACATTGCAAAAATTTCGGAAACTGTTGATCATAGAGTAATTGACTTGGACCACTTAATAGCACAAAATAGGACAAGAAAAGGGTTTAATGGCCAGATTCCATTTTATTAACCAGGAGTATTAAGGTATTAAGAGATCTGCGAACTAGATTGTTTAAAGTAGTTTTCACGCTACGTCATGCGAGTCTCATTTCATCTCACTTCATTCATTGATATACCAAGTGTAGTACTTGGTATTTGCAAGGTTTCAATAAGCATAAGTTTTACTTAAACATAGAATTTGCTCACTTTTGCATTTCGTTCCTTCAGAACGAAAACACAAAATACTTGGCAATGGTTACCATACTAGCTATTATATTTGGCAATGCTTTAGTTATTTCCTGCTACTAAAAAAATAACTGCAAGAAGGTATACAGCTATGGGCAGCTATTGTTGCGGTGGGTGTTCTAATACTTTTGCAACTGCTACTACGATTATTACTACTACTAATAATAATAATACTATTAATACTTCGAATACTATAACTACTACTGCTGCCCCTACTACTACTACTACTACTACGACTGCTGCTACTACTACTACTATTCTACAACTTACACGCATACCGCTGCTGAGGCTGTTTCTCCTTGAACTAGCCGCGTCCTTGCAGAGCACAGAGTGCATTCTCTCTGTGGTTTCATTCGTGCGCATTCCACCGCGTGCCGCGGCTAGGCTAGGCCATCTTCGTGGCAGGCGTCTACTGTACGTTCATTTGAGCCAACGAAAACCACGAACGACGCTTGCAAATGTATGATTGCGGCGTGCGCGACTGTAAAATCAGCCCAGCACAACTTTGACCATCGCCGAGATTCAATATGTGCATTGGCATTAATGCAATTTGCGCAATGTTTACACATCCCACACTCGCACGGAAAGTCAGTCAGTCAGTCAGCCAGTCAGTCAGTCAGTCAGTCAGTCAGTCAGTCAGTCAGTGTTTTGCGTCACTCGGCGCGCTATCGTTTTACGGCGCTGTGACCCGGGACGATGCCACCGCGCGGCGCAATCGGGTGCAAGTCCATTCAACAAAAAAGCACACACATTCTGCTCGCCTGGCTTTCATTCATTCGGAGTCGAGCCGCGCAATACACTCCGCTCCACACGTGCATGCATATATGTTTTTATATTTCATGTTACGTCAGAACGATGGTAGTGCGATAATGCAATTGAGATTGAACAGCGCGGCGCAGCGCCTGTATTGCGGCCGCGTATGCTCCGCGAGTATGGCGTTGCATGCATACGTGCCTATTGATTTTTCCGGCGAAATGCGTTAAGCTGGATTGAGTTTGAATGTCAAACCTGGAGCATCTTCGGTATCGTTCACCACGCTCGAAAATGAATACCAAAGTCCGCGGCGCACACGCGGCTTTTTAATTGCCTGATTGCACTCAGAATAACTTTGTAATATGCGTTTGTAGGCGTAGTATTTTTTAGGGTTACGCAGCTTGTGAGCAAGTGGGTGCGGTTTTTGACTTGCGAGTTCCTCAATAATCGATTTAGGAGACTGTCACGGCCCACCCTTTCGAGGCTCATGTGAGAGGATTGGGTCCTTGGGTTCAAGGTCTGTGGTGGCGCCCTGTACCCGTTACGTAAGACGAGGTCATTGGCATTTCAATCCGCAGTGGCCCCGCGACCGTTCTCCACATCGCGCTGCGCTGTTAATCCAGCTAATTAGTGATGCGACCGCAAGATGCCTTTGAGAAATGCATTTGAGTGAGCTAACACAGAAAGTCAACAACAAAAAAGGGATATTTTAATTGTATGTTTTTAACGTAATCACTGTAAGACATTGTAATAAATTGTTTTAACGTGATGTGATACTGTTTATTAATGACATGTGACATGTTTCGCCTATTGGCGTTTTCAAACTTTTGAATTTAATAAACCGTATCATGTTAAAACAATTTATTACAAAAAAGGGATAGCCTGATAAACAGTAACATCTTTGTAATTTATTATCTAGCAGCGCGAATTTAGGCAGGTGTGAGCGCATCCAGAAAATTCTAGCACAAGAAATTTTAGTGTGTGTTTCATTTTACGCTCAGAAAACTATACGAAAATATAGTTTAGAGGCGATTATAGAAAATTTATATGAATTAAATGTCTTAACATGTTTTAAAATACGACATGTCATTTTGGTTACGTATGTGTAATTAATAATTTCTACAAATATATTTAATCATAAGTTGAATGATTGTATTGTCAACACACGATGCTGAAAAGTCAAGGTAATGTACTTAGTTAAAGTTCTAAAGAAAACGTATATGTCTGAACTATTATTATTTGAATAATTTTTTTTTGGTAATAGCAAACTTGGAATTAGTCTATATTTGTATTATTATGAAATAATGCTATTATGCTGGAATACTCAACTTAACCTAAAATTATTCACGAAAGAGTATTACAAATCATTTTAATACAAGCTTTAAGTACAGTAGTGAAACTAAGCATCTGTCTGACTTATTAATTTAGAAACTATCCATCTGCTATAAACAAGATAATTATGGTAATTCTTCAAGGGATTCAACTTCGTTGTATCAGTTTCGAACTACTTGTACCTTTCAACCACTTATTATTTCAGGTTGTATTCCGAATTGATGAGCTGCTTAATTCAGTTCAACGTGTATACATATAAATACACAGTGAAGTTTCTACCTCTAATAGACGGACAAATCTCTTATGTGGCAATTTTAGGGTGCCGTGGCTGTCCGCCCGAGGAACATCACATGCTTTATTAACTCATTTAGGCAAACAGCTCCCTTTAACGAACACTTTTCAGGGTTCCCTTGATATCCGCCCAAGGAAGAGTTCACTATATACGTATCTCTTGGTGCCGACACCTCGAACCGATGGACAACTCTTTTGAACGGACACTTTTCAAGGTCCCGTTGCATTACACTCTTTTCGTTTTCCGTTCAAGAGAGGGTTTTATTGAACCAGTTTTGGGTGCCCGCTTCTGTCCAAGAGAGCGTTCGTACAATCCTAGGGGAATATAATATAATGTAACGGGACCCTGAAAAAGAAAATTAAGAGAATTATCCATCTATTAGAGGCGTTCACAACAAAAGATTTACTCTTAGTACATGCCGTACAACTACACGTTTGAATTTTCGGAAACAATAAATCAGTTTTCTCTACTGTATATCATATCACTGCCTTTCGACCTTCAAACCGCTCTTTCTTTATATACAACGCTTTTGCAAATATGCAATTTTGTCGATTTATAGTCATGCTCGAGCGCAACTACAATGAAAACGCCGCGTTCGGTACAATTACTTCGAAACATGCCTTAATCAAAGCAGAAAATAGAATAATCAGTTACTCATAGGGATTATAGTTTTTAGTTACAAGATGTATTTGACATAACGCAAACAAATTCTTTTAGGGAATTTTAAATGTGTTTACTCGAGAACAGGCGACGTCCCCGAAGTCAAAATACCAAATTTGGCGGGAACTAGTCCAGTGAGGGCGTTTGTTCAGTGGACACCCTGCTTTACCAAAATATGAAAAATTCCAGCTATAATCGACATACATTTTAACAGTTCTTAATTTGCCGTCCCTGGACGATTTTGTCACACTCATGTCCTTGGACGAAATCTTTTCTACGCTACAAGGCATTCCCAATCTTAGAACCTCTATGCCCGAGTGATGCAGTGAGGTTATTAAGAATAACGGATAC
>JAODFX010000012.1:304449-319166 GCA_027580035.1 Dorylogaster longipes | reverse complement strand
ATATTGATTTACGGCCGGTGCGGTGCTGTCGAAGCGCTCCGCACACGCCTCACTGTTGCTCCTACTGCCCCCCCCCCCCTCCGGCACCGAACGCCGGCGGCACATCCGGGAATTATTTCTTGTGTGCGATGCCAGAGCGAGCGCGAGCGCCATCTCTGCGCACGAGCTTCAAAACGTCGCCGCCGCGCGGCGCTCTAATCATCAGCGCGCGCATCGTTTCATCTCGTTTTCATTACGCGTGTGCGGCGACGGCGATATGAGAACGGGGGCGTTTGCGTTCGCGAAATAGGTCGATCGTAATCTACGACGGCAAAAATTGAGTTACGCTCCTTCGGCGTGCAATCCCCCGCGGAAATACGTTGTTTGCGCGTCGCGCAATCAATTACGATCGCGCCGTGCGCCGCTTTATCATCGTTCGCCGCGCAAGATGGCCGCCCGCAACGGGACGCCATTTCGCGACGCGCGCACACGAGTGGCGCAACGGAACAGCCGCCATACTTCGCACAACAAGTGCCATTAGCGCAACGCACGTAAAAGCCCACCACCGCTCAGCTTTCGTTTCGTTACGCCGACACTCTTCTTTCCACAACAAACCATTTGTGAACGATGGACGTTCATGATCCACGGACTTTTGCGGCATTTGACATTTGAAATTGATATTTACACGTTGTTTAGATTAAAGCTGGTTCATGCTGATCATTTGACTTGTTTAAGGTGGAATAGTAAAAAAAAAATCATTTGACTTGCAGCAAAAGTTAGTTTATTACAAAACATTTATCATTTACTAACATAGAGTAGGTTAGAGTCGGTTGGAAAGATGGAATTGGCTTGTAGTTGAATAAGTTGAGTTGGGTTCGAATGTGCAATAAGTTGCGAATGATCGACATTCATGATCAATGTATTATTGTGGCAATTGACATTTGAAATTGATATTTGCAAGTTATTTAAGGTGTAATAAAATTATACTACTTGTTTCATATTGGTTAAATAGTATAAAAAGAATTTAAATATGGTTCATACTAAACATTTATTTATGTTTAACGATAATAGAATAGATTAGAGTCAACTGGAAGGATGGAATTGGCTTGAAGTTGAATACGTTGGGTTGGGTTCGAATGTGTAATAGCTTGTATGGCAGCCGATTACCATGAGCACAAAGAACCTCCATCTGGTTTATCAGATGATGCTGTTAATTAAACGATAACACTGCGAATACGGGGATGAAACATTCAATCATGCAGTCAGCAACCAGGCATGCAGTAAATCCAGGCTTTTGATGTCTACAACAGCTCCACTCATTTTTGTCTAGAGCAACGTAGCCATGATTCTCTTTGAATGATTGATAGATTAGGTGTAATTAGATGCATTTGAATTCATTGTTATTTAGATGTTAATTAAATGATAACATTTACCACATTTGGGGGAGAAATTGACTTTTTTTTAAATATCGAATGATAACCCAAAATATGAAAGAGAAATTGCTTCAATTCAAGTTTTAGGAGATTTTTGGGGTTTCCTGCGTTCACTACCTTGAGGATCATCTTCGATTTTCGTCGACCATCTTGTTGACATCAAGACGCATTTTTCGCTTTCGCTCCTTCTCTGATCTCCACTTGGGGATCTAGAAACAGCTACTATCACTCTTCGGCATCTAATGCAGTGATTTCGAATTGCAGTGTCATCTACCGACGACGGCAAGAAAGTGCCGCCAGAGGTCGTCAAACTAGCGGTGAAGCGGGCGCGGCCGAAAGCAACGTCGCCCAACCGTCAGGGACCGCAACAATGTCAGGTGCGGAGAGCGATTGCAGCCATCGTTTGTTCGTTTGTTCTTTGTTCTAAAATCTTAACATAAACAAATGCGTCTGCAGACGTTGGTAGATGCATCTGCAAGAACCGTTCACACATCTGCAGATCTGTGTTTATTCTCGGCAGATACAAGTTATAAGTTAAGCCGCAGCTATTTATTTCAGAAGTACTATTCATTACTATTTTTGAGTATACATAATAGTAAGCTGCAAAAAAATAATCGGTTTTTCTACTGCCGATTCTTTTGGCTGATTAAATTGAATTAAATCTGGTGAATTAAATCAAAATATGAAAAGAATCAGAATTAAAAGAATCAGTTTCAACGCACTACGGAAGCTATAAACAATAAGATGGTACAATCCTGAGAAATCGAAGATAACAGCACCATCAAAAAACACTTTGGTCGAAAAAAAACCGGTTATCGGTTAAAAGTAGAATCTGCAAAATAACCGGTTAAAAAACGGATTTCAACCACCGGTTTTTTTTTTACATGTTACCACAAACTGCCGACAGGTGTGCGCAAAGATCTTCGGCAACGCGTCGGCGCTGGCGAAGCACAAGCTGACGCACAGCGACGAGCGCAAGTACGTGTGCACGATGTGCGGCAAGGCGTTCAAACGGCAGGACCATCTGTGAGTAGTGGCGCCATCTTGCGCGCAAGCGTCGCCGTCGCCGCCATCTTGCGACCGCGTGCGTTCTGTGTTGTGTTGCAGCAACGGCCACATGCTCACGCACCGCAACAAGAAGCCGTACGAGTGCAAGGCGGAGGGCTGCGGCAAGTCGTACTGCGACGCACGATCGCTGCGCCGCCACACGGAGAACCACCACAGTGCGACGCCACCTTCCACCACGACGGCGGCGGCGGCGGCGGCTGCTGCTGCTGCTGCGACGGCGGCGGCGGCGGCAGCAAACGCCCCCGCGGCCACCATGTCGCCGGCGCAGGGTGCTGCCTCCGGCGACGCCGCCTCCCCGCATGGATCCAGCTGCATACAGTACGCGCCGCCCCCGACAAGCAGCGCGGCGACGGGCAAAAGTCAGTTGCAACAACTGCTTGCGACTGAACCTGCTAAGGTATGAAGAGGGGAGCAGTTCAGTTCGAAAAGTAGCTATCAAAATTCCATTGGGACCAGAACTCGCATAGTTACACTACTTATCTTAATTGTAAGAATGTTTCATTGGAATACTATTATTGAAGCTCCTTTTCAATAATTTATTAAATCAAGAGCAATCCTAATACTTTTAGCTCACGTAACGAAAATTAAACCAACAAATTATTGCATAAAGTTTGCAGTGCCAAACACACACACACACATACACACACGCAGTGCGATTGCAAGCGATGCAAACGTTGATCGAATTATCAACAAACGCCGAGCGTAAATTGGAAATGGGATAAGGACAGCACGGCGCGCCGCGATTCATTTGCGTTCGGCGTAATAAATACTAACGTAAATGAATATCGCCCGATTTATACATATTCAAATGGGCAGCGAGCGCATCGGGGTGGGCGGGGTGGGGGTGTTTTTTGGCAGCGCAGCGCTTGTGCGGCTGATTTATGTCGAATGGCCGAACGCGATTTGCGTGCGCTGCATTACGAATCATAATTTGCGCTCCTCATTTCCATTGTGTGCTCTTCGTATGCGCAGAGGGGCAGCAGCGGCAATAATGATGGATTGACGAAGCAGCAATTAGATCTGATTCACCAAATCATGGAACAGACGCAGCGGCAGTCGCAGGGTGCGCTGAAGGCGACGTCCGCAACGCCGACGATGATGACGACGACGACGACGACGACGATGGCCACGAAGCAGGCGACAAAACCCCTCGGCAAAACGGCGGCCATCAAAGTCCAGCGCATCTGGTCGGTGAGTTTTCGCCGCTCGCCACGAGATGGCGCTGCGCCTACGTGCAAGTAATTGCAAATGGCAGTCACAGCAGAGCGGAGCAGCGTTCAAAGGGTGTATGACTGCTTCCAATCAGCCCAACAACAAAGCACCATCTGGTGGTGCTGTGGGTGGTAGCGCCACTTCGGGGGCAGCAACGGCAAGCACGACTGCCGTTGTGAAACCACCCGAACCGAAGCCCGTCGAATGCAATCTCTGCCATCGCAAGTTCAAGAATATTCCGGCTCTCAATGGCCATATGCGATTGCACGGCGGTTACTTTAAGAAGGTAAGTTGGTTTTTTTAGTGTTCTGTAGTGGGGAGTGTGGTGTAATCGGGTGGGGTTTGCAGGACGCTGATAGCAAAAAGAGCGAGAAGAAAGACACAACGGGACCACCACTGCAAACGGCAAGTGTGAGCGTGCGTGCCCTCATCGAGGAGAAGATCATTAGCAAGCGGATAACGAGCACCTCATCATCGGCGGGTAGTGCGGGTGTTGCCACCTCCACTGCTACTGCTGCTGCTGCTGTTGGAGATGATGCGATACGCGCCACGAGCAAAGCGCCACCTCTCTTCCCTCTCACCGTGCATTCCACAGCAGCGAACGCGAACCCCGACGCGACGCTTACATCCTTCGTGGTACCCGCACCACCTCACCAACTTGCTGCCACTACTGTTGCTGTCACCACCGAGAAGACACGTCGTCACTCGGACGCCGATGCCTTTACCTTACCGCGTGCACCCAATGGGACTGCTACTACCACTCAGCAGGAAGCCGAAGCTCTTGCGGATCTGATATTGAAACATGAAAAGGTTGTGGTGAAACGTGCCGCTTCCGATCCGGGTCAGGTCTCTCCCCAGCAGCAGCAGACCAGCTCGCCGCAGATCATCCAGTTCCAGACGGGTGCAGCCTCCGATGGGTTCACGCTCACCGCTTACCAACCAGAGGACGGCGGGTACTTGTCCCCGGGACTACAGGACGAGGTGTTCACGCAGGTTCCCGACAGCATGCTGCTGCAGGGCGTTGACGCGCAGCAGCTGGCGGCGATTCACTTCCCCGCTGATGCGCAGCTGCTTGATGAGTATGCACCGAGTGGAGCCGTCGTTAACCAGGAGCTGCAGGCGGTGCTAGACTCGCCGTTACCGGAGAGTCTTGCTGAGTTCAGCGCCTACCATTCGGCAGCAGGAGGTGGCCTTGATCTACCTTCGCCATCTTTGCAGTTCACGAGCGCTGCTGGTGGGCCAGCGTCGTCACCACAATCCCACGATTCCCCCGGCTTTGCGTACCCGACGCCTCCAGCAAGCCACGAGGGTCTTTCACCTTGCTTCGGCCAGAACGCCACCCTCCTTGCCAAGCAGAGCGGTGACTTTGCGCAGGTGCTGGACCTGGAGCATGCCCATCCTCCTCAACCCTCGTCGCCGCTAACGGCCGCGTTCTTCACGTCCAACCTCTCAAGTGCAGCGGCCGTCGAGGAGGCACTCGAGGAGGTGCTCCCTGGCGAGAATATCTCTGCCGATGAGCTCTACCCCTCGCTGACGAACTCACCACCTCCTCCGCCTCCGCCTCCACTACCACCAGCAACGACGCATTCCCCCCTTCCCATTAACCTCACCCCTATCGCATCCCCACTGGCAGCTGCCACTCCAACTTCCTGCTCTGCTTCGTCACCTTTGTCTTCCTCCTCCCCACCATCCTCCTCCTCCTCCTCCACCTCATCATCTGCCGCCTCCTCTTCTTCGGTCAGCTTTCCGCTATCAAGCACACACTTCACACTACAATCGCAGATGATGCCCAACTCCGAGGACCCACTGCTCTCCAGCAGCCCCAAGGACTTTGTGCCGCGCAAACGCTTCGAGTTCAACGGGCTGCCTCTGAAGGTGATCAGCAGCAACGGCCTGCTCGACCTTCACCACACGAACCTCACCGGTATCCTTGTCGAAAGCAACGGGGAGATCAAGTTCATCCAGACGGGCGGCGGTAGCTTCCAGGCGAAGAACATCGTCGTCGCAAGCGGGCCGATGCTCAACGCCGCACACGAAGCTAGCGTTCGACCGAAGGCAAAAGTGCGCAAACTGGAGGACATCACGCCAGACGTGTTCCTCAGCCCCACAAGGTTAGTAAACGAATAAGTCAAAAAGGAGAAAAGCTAGGGGTATCATTGCAGCATGGCGACAACAACGACAACCACGATGACGATGGCAACGAGGCAGTCGCGGAAGCGACCCCCCAGCGACCCTCTGCATCTGCCCGAACTGCACCAGTCCCGACTACGGGCGACGCGCAGCAAACCCCAAGGAGTGACACCCTACACTCCGCAGCCGATTCTCAACCCAAGCAGAACCGGTTCGGGCTTGTACATACACCTCAAGCATAAGACCAGAAGCTCTCGGAACGATGAGACGGTACCGGAGACCGACTCGATGCCACACATCAACATCGGGCCGGCATTCCAGTGCACCGTCCCCCCAACACCCACGCCGTCCTACCACCAGCGCGTCCCACAGGAACGATCGCCCGAAGACCTGCTCTGGGACCCCGGTATACTGCAATGCGCCAGCGACGCTGAAGGTACATGTCCGGATCTCATGACCCATGCATAGTTTAATTCTGCTTGGATGCTCTTCGCAGTCGACATGTACTTGGACTTTGCATGCTGCGCAGCTGTGCCCGGCGGGGGTCGCAATCACGAGTACGCCATGCATCTGCTCCACATGTGTGCTGGCAATATTCACGTGAGTCGAGTCATTCGATTACTCTTCGTCCCATCTCGACTCTCCAACTTCCTTCTGCAGGAGGCGATGCTGCGACTCATGCAACCATCGCCGAGTCTCCCCAGCGGCCATCCGTTGCTCTCGTATCAGTACGTCGAGGCGGATAAGTGGACCGCGGAGGAGACAGAACTCTTTCATCAGGCTCTGCTCAGACACGATAAGGATTTCTACTTTATCGCTCAAGAGGTTAGTGATTCCATCCCATCCTCCTTCCTTATGCAAATAATTGGATTCGTTTTAGGTCGGAAGCAAATCACTGAAGCAGTGCGTACAGTTCTACTACATGTGGAAGAAGGTCTGCACCGAGGAGTATCGAAAGCACAAGGAGCAGCATGAGCGCAGCGTGAGCTTGCGCAGCAGTAGGAACAGCAGCCTGGTGGAGCACGGCGACGAGGAGCTCTACACGGACGTGAAGCTGCTCGGGGTAAGCCGCACTCCCAGCAGGCATGCAGTGGACGCTGAAGGAGGAGTCCTGGTTCATTCGCAGATCGCCGAAGCCGGCTCGCCAATGCCGCCTCCTCCACCGTCGCACGACGACCACCACCCGCACAGCTTCGCCTGCGAGGTGGCCGAGTGCGCAGCAGTAAGTCACCCCCGTGGGAGCAACCTTCACCAGTCGCCCGCTGCGCTTTCTTTGTGTTCACAGAGTTTCAGCTCGCGGGCGGCCCTTAACGGCCACGTGCGTATCCATGGTGGTGCGCACGTTTCACCCCCGCCGCCTCCACCTCCACCGCCACCACCACTACCCTCCGGGGAGGGCGGTGGCACCTTGCAGCAATTGCTGAGCAAGCGATCGATCCAAGCGTGCCATGCGCCCGACGCCGTCGATGACTATCCGTGTAAGATCTGTGGGAAGTAAGTGTACTCCATTCACCACTAGAAAAACCATAGCGAAGGTAAATTTGAGCAATATCGGTGTTTAGCGCAACCTCCATGCTGCTTTCGTGCTAACCTATCCGTTACGTTGCCTACAATCGCAAACGTGTACAATTCACCGACAAACCATCCAAAGAGCGGACCGGAGGTATCTTCTTACACTCTTACACTTCCTCTACTGCGTTTGTTTCTTTTTCGTCTGCTGCGTTGCGTTCGCTAGTGTTGTGCGACTCTCTTCAACACTCTACACGCTTCGTCCCCTTCACTCTCTCAAAATGGCGCACACAATAGTCGTCATGTAGTCACAATCTGTTGTTAGGGTGGTCATTTTTTGCACAAATGATATTGGAGAACAATGAAACACATGTTTGTAATGAGCATTTGACAACGAGTTGTTTCAGAATAGAATACGAACGGTCTACCTTAAAACCAGATTTATAAGAAGGTCAAACACGAGAAAGCGATCAACATTTTTCAGAAATATGTTTTAAGTTTGTTCTAACGAAATCCCACTTGACATTTTTCTCAATTTAACGCGTAATCAAATGGGAGCTGAAAACTTTCGCGGTTTTGAAACACAGATGTGATTCAATTGACATTAGAAACACATCCAAAATACACAGCCATGAAAATAAAGAAGATTATCTCTGTTTTATCATGATTCTGAGTTTCTTTAGACTATTTACTGCAAAAAATAAGCCTCTTATCAAATAAATTTGACAATCTTGATTGACAAGTGTTGTTGTTTAGAGGTTAGCTGGACGTTAGTCAAGAAAGCACTTGAAGAATTTTTATTTTAATGAACTGACAACTTTAGAACAACCTTAAATGAAGATTTTCAAAGAAGTCCATTATCCCAAATGTCATTTACGCAGAATCAATCTTTCTATGCACAAGTATTCATTGTTCTCAACTCTTCTGAATGTTACTACATTCGAAGCTATTTTTGCGTTTGTAGAAATGCTTAGAAAATTGTAGTTGTGTGGCCATTTTCCGAAGACGCTCCGCTTCGCATTGTCGTAACCTTCGAAGGGGCAAAACAAAAGCGAACTGCAATCCACCCTAGTTGAAGAAAACTGCAACCATCTTTCTTGTCTCTATCGCTCTGTCGCGCCCAATCTTAACCTTCCGCCATTCGCATTGCGTCTCTCTCTCTCTCTGGCTGTCGTTTCTGTGTGTCCGCCTCTCTTTCTCTCATTCTTTCAGCACCGATCGAGGTCATCACTGACGTGTACGCGTGTGTGCTCTGTGCGGTTTGCAGGGTGTTCACAAAGATCAAAAGTCGCAGCGCACACATGAAGTCGCACCGGCCGCCGGATGCGGAACCGGCGCGTCCGAAGCACCACCATCACCACCACCAACCCCACCACCACAACCACCACCGGGACAAGGAGCACGCTCTCACGCTGGTCGCCGCGTCCACGACATTCGACTCCGTGCCAACGTCTTCTTCAACCTGCACTTAGTTAAGCACGCACGGCGGTAAGCTAGCAGGCAATCAAAAAACCAAACCAAACACGTAACGTCAAATCAAAAACGCCGCCACGAGATGGCGCAGGATGTGCATGACTGTGCGTAGTACCACTCTATGCAGGATGCATTTACATGGGTTAATTTTGATATATGACGTCTAGTCGTTTACGTAATGCGTGTATAAAATGCTAGACGTGTAGACGTTGATATTCTTTCACTTGGAAATCAAACTTCTCGATTTCGTTATGAGCAAACCTACAAACAACTCCTACAACACTCACTCCACTCAACTGCAACTTGGAAAAGCGGACGAAAAAATGCAACCAGAAACAGAGATATTTATATTTGCATGCTTAAATGTAAATTAACGAAACGATTGTATTCGCAGGTAAATGAAGTAAAACATATAGGATATATTAAGCAAATGAAGAAAAATACTTATACAAAATATGGGTTGTGTTGCGTTACCGATGCGTAACGTTAGTGCCTTTCGATTGTCGAGTGAGACACTAATGCATCATATTATTCACGTGGGAAAAGGTGATCAGCAGGATTGCGGCGAATGCCAACAGCGAGAGCGCGCAAATCATTTGACAGACATGATTTCTTTCACATTTGTTCGTACATTTCCGTCAGACTTTGCTCAAGCATTCGTTTCCTACTCAAGTCTACCTACCTACCTACCTACCTATATAGTGATTCGCGGCTGGAGGAAGTCGTCAAACGGAGGAAGCGATCAGCGGATACCAAACGATGAGCAATATTCAAACATACTTCAACCACAAATCCGACTTGCGAATTTGTACATGATAATCCATAATTATGAATTTAGGACGCGAGTACGTTGCATGGACGAAATGAATTTAAACATATGCTCAATTTAGACGAGAATCAAGCATCAAGCCCAGCGGTTAAACTATACTCTACTACCTACTCTCTCTCTCTCTCTCTCTCTCTATACCCACCTCCAAAAGAAAACTGTTGTACATAAATCAGTTGAAATCCGGCGAGGAGCAGGGATGAGAAGATGCGTTCTAAATGTTACTTTAACGATGATTGAGGCGGGCAGCTGTAAGATATACATATATGTACTGATTCGTCAATATATTTCAATAACGAAACGATCTTAAACGCAAACAAATCGTAGGTAATTGAGTAACAAATAATACAATAGTGAAAACAAAGCGAGCGCAAACCAAACGAATAAGTAGCGCAAGTGCAGCAGGTGAGGCGAGGCGAGGAGCAAGGCGAGAAACACTTGATGCCATGTCGGTACTGTTTAACTCTGTGTTGTGATCTTTTTAAAAAAAAGTCTATTACTATGAATCTATCTATATATAAATATAAATATTTATTATAAATATACATAAATTTATTATTAATTATTATACGAATCTACTCAAGAAAATTTGAAATGGAAATGCAAGAAAATAATATTTGTATATGTTAATTGTATATGTATGTATGTATAATTAGATGAAATTATTATCGATATACTTATAATTAAACGTAATGATTACGGAATCATGATCGATAGACAATGATGAGGCTGAGGTGTAGGGAAATTCGATGGACATTTGGGATTGTCGGACGGATTGCGATTGGGAGCGTGTAGCGAGAGCTTATGTTTTCCAACGTTGACCAAAAGTCAAGAGGAGGCGAAACAGCGCGCAGGCAAACAAAAAAATTCACACAAGGAGACAATCTTTCTAAATGCTCACTTAACGTAACGAATGTACTAAGGAGTAAACGTAGCTTAATCTAAAAGACTATAAAAGTAAGCACCGAATTGCAAAAAGCAAGCGCAAACGTAATCCGCGTACCGTTCGTTCGTGTTTTACGTGCATCTTTCCCCAAGAATACGTAGCGATCTGATACCGTTTTCTATACACCCCCCGCCGCCCCATGCTCCACCGCATGTATTTGTTGTTCGATGTTGCATGCGAACGTGCGCAATTGTCTTGACTTTTCGTCAACGCTTAGAGCAGCGAGCAATTCGCAGCGAAGCGAAGTCGAAGGCCGACTCTAAAACGCCTCCCCCACCCCCCTTTTAGTACCGTGCAGTATTTCGATTGCTCACACCGAAACCGCGTAATCAACTCTCTTCCAAACGCGACGCGACTGCTGCTCATACATATTTCCTTAGTTCGTTGCGATTGCGTTCGGCGCTTCGTTTCATTGTGATAATTACGGCGCGACGACGACGAAACAAACACGAAACACGACGAGCAAAAACCCCGACAAATACAAACTCAACAAGCATGTGCCAAAGAAGATGTGCGAACAATTGCAAGCCGCAAACAACACACACGAAACACACCACACACACACACACACATTTCGCACTTAGCTAACAAAAGACATTTTATACATGAGAACGAACGTGTGAGAGGAGAAGGAGAATGCGTTTGTAAACTAGTCTCTAATCTTCGCTTCGATAACCTCAACATATTCAATCACCGCATTAATCACAAGCCAATGCAGTCGAAACGAATAGAAAGAACTCGGTATCGCATGGTTTCCTGAACAACGAACATACAATATCCTAGCACTACTTACAAAGCAAGTTCGACGTTTTAACTCGCTGTTGACACATTACGCATCATTACGAATTATTAGTGTGGTGGTTAAATATGTATCCAACTGTTAGTTCCTTACAACACTGAGCAATTGAGTTCATTCCCCACCTTTTCACTCCGTACCTGAAACGACTTTTCCTTCAGCTGCCTTTCCACACAATTCATTGCTACGCACGGTTGTAAACTAGGAGAAGTGAGAGGGCGCTAGTTGTACGGTTTAAGCGTGAACGAAAAGACAAAATGTCAATACGTATCGATAGAAGTCTAGCTCAAGTTTTGTATTCCTTACTTAGCGAATTACGCGCACCTAGTATTTATAGAACAATTTTATCGTAACGGAGAGCGATTGTGTATGCATTGTACTTGTTATTTGTTGATATTCGTGCAACGCTCTTTTCCTCCCCATTTTTCTTCGCATGCCCCCACGCGTTCAACGTGAAGAACATGGCACGCACACACACACACACACACAAAATATATACACAAGAGCTGGCAATGGATTGTGATTTTAGCCAGCACTAAGTTACACAATATACAAACGAAACCGTTCAAGGCTATAAGTACTTATAGATGGAGGTCGAGCGAAGCGAACAATGTGTGTTCGCACACAACACTTGCGCAAAAATGTCTTCGAGCTTTTTCATGTTCACGCCAGCGTATTTGTTTCCGCGTTAGCCAGCGCTCATGTACTCAAACGATAGGCATAATTCGTATAAATTAAAGTAACATTGATGTGATGTTAAGTTAGAAGATATTTTAAAAAATGAGGAGCCGACGAGACGAGCGCGATGTTGCTTTGAGTGAGCGCGAGCACATTGAACGCATCAAGACAATCCTTTTTCGTAAAACGACCGAAAACGCACGTGCGATGACGTCGCGCTTGGTTATGTACAATCCCTTCGTTTTGCGAGTGATTGCCCCAAAATCGAGAGGCAGTGTGCGCTTTTGCGTTGGTCGGCTGTAGAGCGGCGATGATGATTTGGGCTGATTTGTGAATTTCATATCGAATATTGAATATTGTTTAAGAGATTTAAGTGATGACTTAATTACGTAAGCGACTTATTGACCTAAGCCTAGGGCAGTTGTTTTGTTTGATTGTGTTTTTCGAATATACGCAGAGAAAATCATACGAAGCTGATGATGACGATGATGCAGGCGAATGAGAACCTATTTGTTGTTGAATTCTGTCCATATGAGAGGAAAAATAAACGAGTTTCCAGACCTAGTACTTAACGAAAAAAAAAAAAAAAAGAGAAACACTTGCAAAAAATAAATAAATCGTATGTTTAATATAAAGTGTATATGTATATACTTGTATTATTGTATGCACAATAAAATATGACGTTGTACTTATTTCATGTCGCTTACAATTGCTACTTGCTATCGTGTGTGAAGCTAGTTTTCGCAGTTTATCCTATTAATACACGAAAGAAGTCGGCCATCTTGTAAGTAAGGAGATGTTTTGTTTTTTTGGCGGACAGTTGCTAGTTTATCTACATGAACCAATTTTTTTTTGTTAAATAGAGAGATTTTGGCTAAAATTAAATTTTCTGCAGGTTTATTTTTTGCTAACCTCGTGCATTTCAAGATTAAAATTATTTTTTACAATACTAGCTACATTCCTAAAATAATATAAGTAAGGAAACTGCATATTAAAACGTAGCTAAGAGATCATAGTTAAAAGGAAGATAGGAAACTGTAATAAAAGTAAGGTTATCTGAAAATTCATTAATAGATGGCACTGCTTGTTCAAAATTCAGTTAAATCCAGGCGGGTGAATTTCAGAACTTCAAAAATTGAAGACGAATTAAACTGTGCACACTAAATTAACTAAATGATTGTACATATTAAATTATTCACAAGAAAGACGACCATCAAGAAGAAATAGATATGGCTGACTCTGTATCATAATATAAAATATATTATTATTTTGAAACGTTTACTAATTAATACGATAAGAATTTAAAGTAATTATTGGAAAAGATCAGTGTAGATTGTTAGAAATATTTTCCTAAAAAAAAAACTTATTGCTTATTTTTCTTGGCATTTAATAATTCTCAGTTGTGATATGATTAATAAATCAGCAACTTTGCTAGGCAAAGTATTATTAATACTTTTAATTAATGTTGTTCAATAACTTTTTCAAAAGCCAGCTTAATTCTAACATTTGAATAAACAACTGTATTGTTCTGTTAATGGGAATAGAAATTTCATAAGTGCATCATTGATAGTTAGCATTAGGAAACGTTAAATATATGTAATAAGGTTCATTTATCATCGAGCATTTACGAGAAGGATTAAAATGTTTCGCAACGCCCGGCGCCTCCACGATCGTCGTAATCCGCCCTGGTGGCCATCATCAATCACGCGCTTTCAGTCATCGCCGCGCCGGACGCATCAATCTGCCGCCTCTCCTCTGCCGCCGCCGTCGCCCGCGTCTTATCGTCCTTATCACCACCTCAACGCGCCGCCGCACGGCGCAATTCGATTTCCTTTGTCGCCGTGTCGACGTGCGTGCACCTTTGTTGCTCAGCGCGTTGCTCAGTAATAATTCATCGCGTTCGACCGCGCCCGCGTTGAAAATCACGGCATGCAGCCGTTCCCAATATGCGGGGCGCATACAATGCGATGATGCAACTATTCGTTCGTAACTATTTGTGATTATATGTATTGCCGAAAATTGCCTAATGCCTAATCATTGCCAAACCAAGCTCAAGACTGAATCAAATGGAAATTCCCATTGGTATCTAAGTTGTATTATTGTAAGACTGGATAGTATTGTGTTATTTATGTTACGCGATATCAAATATTGGTCGGTCGGAGTTTGTTACTTATTATTATTTGATAACACTGGACAACACGGGTTTGTTTTCCGCGTACCAATAGTTGTACTCAATGCAATTGAATTTCTCAATCAACCAGAGTTTTTTTTTAAATTATTTCTTCTTAAATTTGCGGATTGCAAGTTTTTTCATGATTTAGTATGCATTATAATGTCAACAAGGCTTTTCATTTGTTTCATAGTTGTCGGTGTTTTATAAGAATTCTTTAACGCTGATTTCTGATACAACTTTGAAATTTCTCTATCACGCAAGATTTTTAAGAAACGAATAAATTTATACTGTACTCAAAAATTCAAAATTGCATAAGTGATTTTTTATGCATAATAGCATTCTGCATAACTTTTATTCGAAACTTTTTTCGAGAAAATGCGTATTTTTGTCAGAAAAAAAACGCTAAAATCTATATGAATATACACGGTGGCCAGAAAAGTGCGGATAAACGCCAGGTAGAACGATTCTTTGTTCAATTCTGAGGTGATAATCTT
>JAODFX010000012.1:269796-284454 GCA_027580035.1 Dorylogaster longipes | reverse complement strand
AAATAGATGGACACATAACCAATTGTGATTTCTGTAGTTAGGAATTTTGATAGGGATCACTTTGAAAATAAGATCGTCTTGTTTTATCGTCTCATAGTTGCAAAACAGAAATTTGCCAAAAAACCGGTTCCAAACAATGATCATGTGACTGCAAACCATGCTCTTCATTCGTTCTTGCACCAAACAACAAAACAAAAGATATCGTAAAACATAAAGTGTTTGAATAGAGATTGCACCGACTTTATATATTTGAGCTTAATGGCGGAACAAAGTTTACAGAGGCCGCTTGAAATCAATACAATAGGAAAGAAAGAAGTTATTCTTGTATTATGCATGTATAATTGGCCGAGATGATTGCGATTGGTGAAAATAGCGAAACAAAAATAAATGTGACCTGACCTGCGGATGACCCTAAAAGGCGACCGAATTGGCTGGACTCATGTTGATTTTGACCCGAATCCATACCGGCGTCCGGCGCCTCCACCAACGCTCCTGCCACCACCGCATAAGTCTCGCGAGGTGTATGAATATATAATGTTGCTGTCGGCGGCGGTGGAGGCGGCTTTCCCCCCCACCCCCCAAGTCAATACTATTGGTCTCCCGGGAAGGTGACGCGTTCGCCGCCCCAGCCAATCGCTGCCGTCGCATGCAGTGCGGCGGCGCGGCGCCGCCCCGTCCACCCCCGCCAGCTCATCGTCGGCGGCGGCGGCGACGGCGGCGGCATCGGCGGCGGCGAACGCGCTCATAGAGCGGCGAGTGCGGGCGGCGAACGCGTGCGCGTGCACCATCCACCCGGGGGCGAGCGTGAACCACCAGCAGCTGCAGGAGCGGCGACCACCACCACCTTCACCACTTCCACCGCCTCCACCGCCTCCAAACGGCCGCGGCGGGTGCGTGTGCGTGCGTGCGTGCGTGTGCGAGAGTGCGTGGGTGCGGCGGCGAGTCCTCGTCGGCGGCGGCGGCGGCATCGTGGAGGCGCCGGGTGGCAGCCGCGGCCTGCTCGGCGAGCAGCCCCAGCGTGTCGCCAGCAACATTCGCGGATTCTTCGCGACGCGCATCGGCAGTGCGCTCCCCGACACTGGTACGTTTCTAACCTCACTTTCTCATCTCACTCTACACAACACATAACAGAATAACCTTATCCGGACTATCCTGAGGGTTTCCAATCTTTATAGATATGGAAGAATTCCACTAAATTGGCAGAAAAAAATATCCAGAATATTCGGATAACCTTATCCGCACTATCCGGATAATCTTATCCGGGTTATACGGATAAATTTCCTGCGGGATTCCAATTTTTATGGATACGAACGAAATCCACTAAACGGGCAGAAAAATTTATCCAGAATATCCGGATAGCATTATCCGGACTATCCGGACAATCTTATACGCGTTATCCGGAGAAACTTTCTGAGGGATTTCTTTTTTTTTATATGGAAGAAATACACTAAACGAGCAGAAAATTTTTTCCAGTATATCCATCCGGGTAATATTATCAGGGTTATCCGGATAGACTTCCTGAGTGATTCTCATTTTTATGGAATTCTTAGAATTAAAAAAGAATAAACTCTATCTGGATGATGAATTAACTGAATTCTTGATATAACCTTGAATTTTTTAAGAATTGTTTGACAAACGTTTTCTCGAAATTTATAACCAATGAAGACATTAGAAAATATTTTAAAACTCTCTTAGCAAACGGTTGGAAAACGATTCTGGCAAGGAACATGATGCAAATGAACATTAGAAGGTTTTTCTAAATTTGTATAAGTACAGATATATAAGTGTGTATAGTTCGCTCGCGATCCGTCTACGATGGCCTAGATTTGATAAGAGCCGCCGCCGGCGACAGCGCCACCCCGCGCGCACGTTTATTGATTCGCCCACGCTCGCCGGCGTGCCTCCAGGTGTGCGCACCTGGAGGCATTCCCACACACACGACTCGCTGTCGTTTTTACTGCTGCTGCTCCTGCTGCTGCTTGGCGAACTTTTCGCCGAGCCGCACGCAACGCGCCTGATTTGCACGCTATCAGCCGACCGCTGCTATCGACCGCCGCGACGCGCCGCGCACCTTCGCCGCGGTGCGATTTCGCGGCGCGCAAAATGGCGGCCGCGCGCGCCACGCCAAAATGGCCGAAATCAATAACCCGCACGCGTTTACGTAACATTGCTTATTCTTAGCATCCGATGATTATTTCTATGCTTTTTAATGTCTTTATTTTAACTTACCTTACTTTACTTTAATAATTTTTCATATGTAAATTTAGAAATTTATTTTTTTACTTTTATACCTTATTTGGATAATATTGTATTATCATCATCTTTCCTTGTTTCTTTTTTTATTGTTAAGTTGTTGAAATGTAAAAAATAAAATTTTCAATTTGATTTGAAAATTCATTATGTAGTAATTTTTTTTTGTTTACTTTGTTGTGTTACCAGAATAAGAGGGTATGGTATAGATGTCTTATCTTTTTAACGAAAACTGATATCGAAAAAGTGCCAAGAGGACTTTTTATCTTAAAATTTTAATCCGGACCACACCTATACCAAATGTCCAGTCTTAGGCTGGTAATATTGTATTTGGTTTGTTTTATTGATTGTCTGTGTTTCTAGTTTGTTATTCTTCTCTTATGTGCAATAATATTGTATTGTCAGCTTTATAATAAACTTATGCTTTGTATAGATTTCTAGCAACTTTATGATTTGATAAATAGAATAAAAGAAGTGTAAAGAAAAGCGAGGAAATGTGTGTATGTGCGGGGTACCTAGGGGGGGAATAAGCGCAGTGCCAGCGGCTCCCCTCCTCGAACCTCGGCAAGCGCCGCTCATATCTGCTCACTGCTCTCTGCTCTTGCTGACTGACGCTTGTCTTGTCTGGTTGTCTCCAGGTTAATTGAGAAGGACCGGATGGCACTGCGCTCCCCCCGCGCCGCGTAAAGCAGAGAAGGCGCGCGCCGCGTGGCCGAGGAGAGGTGGGTGAGGCGGCGGCGCGATGGGCACGACGCGCATCCCGCTCGCCGGCATGGAGTGGGCCGAGCTGCGGGAGACGTTCTGGGCACGGGTGCAGGAGCCGAGTGCGCAGCGCAAGCTCATCCTCGTCATCGTCTCGATCGCGCTGCTCCTCGACAACATGCTCTACATGGTCATCGTCCCCATCATCCCCGACTACCTGCGCTACATCGGCGCCTACAGCGACGACAGCGCGCCGGGGATGGGCCCCGTGCCGCCGCCACAAGGCCCCGGGAGCGGGCATCACCCCTCCGTGCAGCCGCCCTCGGCGGGAAACGCGACAGCGGCGGGGGGCGCGGGCGCGCCGCGCAAGCACGACCACCACGGCCAGGACTCCGCCACCGGGGTGCTCTTCGCGTCGAAGGCGATCGTTCAGCTGATGGTGAACCCCTTCTCGGGCGCGCTCATCGACCGCATCGGCTACGACATCCCGATGATGATCGGGCTGATCATCATGTTCTTCTCGACGGCGGTGTTCGCGTGCGGACGCAGCTACGGCCTCCTGTTCTTCGCACGCAGCCTCCAGGGCGTGGGCTCGGCGTTCGCCGACACGAGCGGGCTGGCGATGATCGCCGACCGCTTCACCGAGGAGAACGAGCGCAGCAAGGCGCTGGGCATCGCGCTCGCCTTCATCAGCTTCGGCTGCCTGGTGGCGCCCCCTTTCGGCGGCGCGCTCTACCAGTTCGCCGGCAAGGAGGTGCCCTTCCTCATTCTCGCCCTCGTCTCGCTGCTCGACGGCATCATGCTGCTGCTCGTCATGAAGCCCATCTCGCAGCAGATCAAGGAGTCGCAGATGGTGAAGCCGCCCTCGGTGCCCATCTGGCGTCTCCTCATGGACCCCTACATCGCGTGCTGCGCGGGCGCGCTCACCATGTCGAACGTCGCGCTCGCCTTCCTCGAGCCGACGATCTCGCTCTGGATGGAGGACAACATGACGACGGAGAACTGGAAGATCGGCATGATCTGGCTCCCCGCCTTCTTCCCGCACGTCTTCGGCGTCGTGCTCACGGTCAAGATGGCGAAGAAGTACCCGCAGCATCAGTGGCTGATGGCCGCTGGAGGGCTGGCGCTCGAGGGCTGCTGCTGCTTCATCATCCCCTTCTCCAGCTCGTACAAGGTGCTCATGATCCCGATCTGCGGCATCTGCTTCGGGATCGCGCTCATCGACACGGCGCTGCTGCCCACGCTCGGGTACCTCGTCGACGTGCGCTACGTGAGCATCTACGGGAGCATCTACGCGATCGCGGACATCTCCTACTCGGTCGCGTACGCCGTCGGCCCGATTATCGCCGGCGGCGTCGTCGAGGCGATTGGCTTCACGGCGCTCAACATCGGTATCGCCTTCTCCAACCTTCTCTACGCTCCCGTCCTGTACTACCTGCGCAACATCTACGACTTCAAGCCCTTCGAGAACGAGGCGAATATCCTCATGGCGGACCCCCCCGCCAAGGAATACCAAACGTACACGATGCACGACCAGCGCCCCCTCGACGCCGAAGCCGACCTCTCACAGAACCACCTCGAGTATTGCCAGCAGGAAACGGCCCTGGACGCGCCCAACGGCGGTTATGGAGGCGGTTACCAGCAGCAGCAGCATCCTGGAGGTGGCAGGATGCTTCCCCAGCAGCCAGAAGCAAACGCCAACCCCTTCCGACAGCAACAGCAACAGCAGCAACAGGAGCAGCAAGCCCCCAGCGGGGGACCAACAGTGCGCAACCCCTTCAGACAAGGCTTCTAAACACCTCTCCCTACCTCTTCCCCGCTCGTTAACCGTGTACATAGCACACCACGCCGATTGTTCCTTCAGCGCGACGCCGACGAACACACTGTATATACGTTCAACTCCTCCGAGTGCTGCTTTCGCCATCCGCTTCGTAACAACTATAGCAACTAACCCCTAACTTTTTAAGCATATCTATATCAATGCATGTATATATGTATATCTACATACAGCGCGTTCGTGTGACGTGCGTGTAGAAAAATATATACATGTATCAACTGAGATCGCATACATATCAGAGCCATAAAGGTGCGCGCGTCAACTGGATGTTGCACTATTGCGCATGCGCGTTGCGCGCGCACCGGCTCGCCCGTTAACAATGCATATCATATACACCTAAGTGTATCAGGTGATAGGCCCACTCAGTGGCCACCCCAACCCAACCCATGTGCGCATATCGATAACGTGCGTCCCTTGCGCCATCAACGCCATCTTGCGTGCGCAGCAAGACATTTGTGTGCACGCGTCACAAATGTCCGCGTGCGCAACATTGCGTTGCTCCGCGTGCAAACACCCAACAACTATTTAACGCTGCTGCAAATATTAAATATAAATGAATCTATTTACGGATATAAATATACTATATACATATATATATATACACACGCACACAAATACTATATATATATATATATATATATATATATATATATATGCAATTGTACTAAAGCAGTGGTTCGTTCCGTGCGGTTGACCTACTTTAGGTTTAGGCTAGGTTAGCGTAGGTTAGGTTAGGCTACGACTACGTCGACGATGTTACATGTTACGATGTTACTGTGCAAGTGCGCAAGAAGCCGGACGACGGACATAACCCACAATTTGGTGAACCAAACGGAGAGCAAGTTTTGTTTACGTGCGTTTTTCTCTCGACTCGATAGTGTGTCAATTTTCATAGGATGTATAGTTACATATTTACGCCGTAGGTGTTTAGTCAAAGCAAACGACAAAAGCAAGTCAAACGAAAACAATCCAAAGAACAAATGACTAACGAATACAAAAGCAAAACGGATTTCAATTCAAACGATAAAATACATATCTTTCTCTATATATAAATATATATATATAGATTTATGTTAACTTTAATATCCGAATTCAGTTCATAAAAAGTAAGAACGTATAATGATTATTCACAACAATAAACATGAGTGTTTAGTTATTATGCAATTTCACCAATATTATGTATATTTTCATCTATGACTAGTGATTAGAGATGTTAACTGCTCCTAATTTTGGGGTTATGTTTTCCAATATTTTAAATTTTAGTTATCAACTGAATTCGGATATTAGCGGAGACATACGGGTATATACCAAATATATATAGATATTCCAAATGAATTAAATAAGAGGAAAAGTTATCGTTTCGATGGAAACATTCTCCCCCTCCCATCACCCCGGGACAATGCTCACTGTATAGTTGTTGTTAACGTTGTTCAAGCAACGTTTAAGCTACGTTTTAAGCTAGTTGTAAGCACACAGCCATTCATACGCACTGATTGTTTACGCATATTTAGCTGTATAAAAGCATCGGTGTGACGTATGCAACCAGCAGTTACTTTGCAGTTGAATAGGTGTATGATAGCAGCGGTTAGGTTAGGTTAGCCGTTGCGCTTTGTAAGCTTTACGGACGTTTAGTGCGATGCGGTTCGAGGAACGACAAACAACGGCGCCCTCTGTTTCAATATTAATCAGTTAAGGCTTATATCAAAGCAGATATGCACATGCGTTATATGCGAAAAGCAAGTGCAAGCAAGTGGGATGGAGGTTATGGTTGACAATTGTTCCTGACGCAGTGTGTCATTGAGCATGTGGCGAGCGTGCGCGTGCGCGTGTTGAATGCCTGTTGACTATTTGTAATTGCGCACTACTTAACCAGCGTTGTGATAGGCAACCAACTATACACGTTTCTTCTTCGCTTCTTGCGCGTCTGTTGTTTCACTGTTATTACTCACTAGCGTGTACAGATTGTCAATTAGAATAGGTGGGCGGCGACCCGTCAACCACAGATGGCGACACACGGCGCACACAAACGAGGAGGAAACGTAAGCAATAACAACAACTCGACTTGCGACACCTGCTGAGAGATCCCGCACACATCGAATACTAGAACTCTAAGCGTACTTCGAACTCACTTTCGTGCGTATGTTGCTTCTTTCCGTTCGAACACGGCGTGCGAGAGACAGAGAGAAAGAGAGATGAGGTGTGCCTACTTGACGATGTTCGTTTGTTTTGTTAGTTGTTAGCTTGTGTATTCTGTCGACGAAACGATATGTATAACAATTTTAACCTTAAAGCAAACATTTACAAGCAATTTGAACCTATTACAAGTAGACTAGACGATGTTGACGAAGATGGACGAAGGTGTGAAGATGCGAATCTGCATGGATGGACATGTGAATATAAATCTTAGAATGTTGTTGTTGTACCAATACCAATATATATATATATATATATATGAATAAATAAAGAGAGATGCGAAAAGGCGAGAGCGTATGATTTGCGGACATCGATCGACGGATGGCGCTGGAAGTTTGTGTGTAAATTAGACCAATTAACGACCCCTCCGAGCGTGCGTTAAGCAATTTACATTTGCTAACGAACGTTGCGCGTTGTGAGGGTTGCGCGCACACGGGTGTACGACGTGTTGCCGCACAATGCGGTCGCTGGCTGGCTGTACAACATACATACAAATGTAGTCGTTACGCCAACATTCGCCCTCGCGCCCGCAGGCGGATTGGGGGGATGGATGCTGGCGTCCTTCTTATCAGCCGGCGCGAGGGTGGCATGACGCGCAATCGCTGCGCGTCGCCGCTGCGGATGTCGATGGCCGGGATTGAGGCAGGAACAAAGGCGGATGCGAGCCGAATTAAGCTCGATTAGGGAACTGGCTCATTTGGCGTCGTATTGCGGACGGCAGCTCAGTTTTCGCAGCGAGGAAACGTGACGGAAGGCGACGTTGCCTACTCTTGTCCTAGAATGTAAGCAAAATGCCACTTTCGGTTATGGACTGTAGTAGCGTTTCTTTGAAGGACGGTTGGCAAAAAACGGGGTTAAAAATCCAAAATACTTCAATCCGTTGCAATCCGTTTTTTTGTCTTTTTGTTTTCGTTTTTCTTTTTTAATAAAAACCACTACTTTTTTACAGTTTTGATGAGAAACAATGTATTAGCAATGTACAGGGTGGGACAGAACTTTTGACTAAAATAATTTTCGGACGCCTGCTATGTATAAATAACAATTTTTGCCAGTGTTATACCTGAAGTGAAATTTATTTTAGTAGAATGTATGTTCATAAAACGACGGACTTTCTTTCGTAATAAAATAACATAAAATGTATTTTTAATTGAAAGCTAGAAAATATGGATTGATAAATTAATCGAAAAATAAATCTATTAGTAAATAAATTCGCATAAATAATAGTTAAAAAATAAATATTTTTTTAACATTTGGTTTAAACCTTGATATTGAATAGATGATTTGAATCAATTGCCAACCCTGCTTTGAAATGTAGTATTTGCTTGACTGTTGGTTTTGCTTTACACAGCAATACCAAAGCAATAACAAAGTTGAAAAAACCGGATTACAAATACAAACAAGAGAACAGACTAGTTGCGAAATAAAGTCGTAATAAAAGTACATAAAAAAGAATTCTAGATATGTTTTGTATAGTTTTTCTAAAAACGTTTACTTTTTTCTTTTTACTTTGGTAAGTGCAATCGCTAATAAAGGGTTTCCATACAAAAAAAGTATTTATCTTGTGAAGTAAATGATGAATCTGTTTAAAAACAACTTCCATAAAGTTGTTGCATTTGTATTATATATATAAAACAAAGTTTAAAAACGTATTAGTGCGTTCCTGACGCCCCTTTGCTCCATCTATCATCGAATATAATACCCATTAGTACTTTTTCGGGGGAAGTTTTGGTTAATTGTAACTAGGCAACAAAGCCGCATCAGGTAAATGAAAATATCAAGGATCAGTTGCTTGAAAGCAATGAATCGTTTTGTACGATTCAATCATCAATCTTTTGCAATTAGCATCTTTTAATGGTAGATGGACACGTAACCAATTGTGATTTCTGTGATGAGTAATTAAGTTAGAGCACATTTTTGTTGATAACAACATCTCTATCCTCTCATAGTTGAAAATCGCTCATTAAACAAATAACAATTCTATGTTGGCAAACCATCCTCCACTTTATGTTAATAAAATCAAGTATAAAACGGTAGTAATATCGAATTCCATTTGTAATGATTTGATTAGGATTAGTTTTATCAACAGTGTTTGTTACTGAAAATACTGCTAATCTTTATGCTAGCCTTCTACAGCAACGAAACGAAAATAAAACGTTCCCACAATTAAAAGCCGAAATAAAACATTGCCGAAACTATTAGGCTATTATGACAGGAAACAGACGAGCGTCGAGATAAAACCGTAATAAAACGAAAACGACCCTTTTGCTTCGCAGCATCGCTGCCACCCTCAAAACAAAGCAGCGAAGCCGCAAGGGTGGCGTGAGAAATAACACCGATACCACATCTACAACTACCATTTCCTCCTCCCTCCCTGCCTCTGTCTCTCTCTCTCTCTCTCAGCCGCATTCATCATCATTTTCTTCTTCTTTCCAATTCTCCCCCTTCTCCTCCGCCATCACCACAGCGCAAAACAAACATCGCCGGCGTGCGCTAAGTGAGGTTATGTCAAAATAGCACGAGTATCCGGTGAAGAGTGTTCGGTTGCGCCGAAATCCGATAGCGCAGCGCGTGCTTCAAGCGTGGTTCAAGCATACTCCACTTTCCAATCAATCGCCGCCCGTGTGTAATTGACTGAAAACAGGCGACAATCGCGTACAAAATGGCCAACACGAGGTGGCGACATCTACGTGGAAAAGCTCCAATTCGATATTGACCAAGAAAGGAAGGGGAGAAGGAACACACTCTCACCTCAAAGTTTGCGTGCGAGCTCTAATTAAAGGCAGCAACGACGCGAAGGGATCAATATGAAGAGGAGCGGAGAGAACACGTAGCGAGACGCGGCCATTGCGGACCTCCAGAGCTAACAAACCGCCATCAATCCATTAATGTAATTGGATAACTCGTCCCTGTCCACCTGCAAACTTTTAATGAATTTATCACGATGCACGAGTGCGAGTGGCTGGTAGTTTGAGGTGATGATCAATACTGTGAGATATTACTAGGAAGAAAAGCTGGCAATTTTATCTGGATATCCGGATAATATAATATTTTTTCTTAAACTTATTTCTATCCGGATAGTTTTTTATCCGAATATTGTATATTGTATAATTTAAGTTATTTGCATCCCGGATAGCAATAAGTGTCCGGATAAATGAATAGTATCCGGACAATTCGGATATTCGGATACATTTTGGCACGGATATACAAGGAATGTGAGAAGCATGGAGAATAAAAAAGGTTAAACTTCCATTTCGATCAGCATCCCTTTCCAATCAGACTCGGAGTTTGCATTCATCTTCTTCTTGAGTGTTTTCTTCGACAGTTTTGAGCAGATCAGAACGTTCTAGCTCAGATCTGCTTCGAGACGGTTATTCCCCAAGGTGGAGACAACTCACTTCTACCGGTCGTCCCCCCAAAGTGGGAATTGCGCCATCCCAGCAAAACGTAGACCAGACTTGAATAAATATTTAACCCCCAGCAATTTCCTGCGCAGTACAGTTGATTACAACCTTAGACTATGCGCAAAGTCACAAAAGTTCATTCGGACCTTGATCGGCGATGACTTTGGGATGACTTTGCCAATAGTTATTGCATTGGAGGGGTTCTGAAACTTTGAGAGGGTGTATGCACAATGTCTAAGATTACAACCTAGAAGAATATTGAATCCTACACGGAGTCTTGTTAAATTTTTTTTTTCTTTTCGACGCTCGGCTTTGTTGCGCAGTGCAGTAATGGAATGATGAATGGCCAACCGTTCGGCAGCCCCTTTCCGACATGCTCGCTGTGCTTTTTTTCTCCACTCGCTCGCGAGCAAGGCCGAAATTGGCGGAACAAACGAGGTACATCGACCCGAAAAAGGCGTCTTCGCTTTCACTGATCTCGGCTTTACGGCCGACAAAGATCCTTCCAGCTTCCACCTCCTCGTCCTGTTTCGGTCGTGTAATCCTAGAAGATCTTGCGCTTGAATGCACGATTTCGCAAAAGTGCGAATGCAATTTGCAGCAGCACGCGTGCCAGATTAATTGCGCCCGACACGGATTTAATTCGTGTTAACGCGGCGGTGATTAATAAGAAAGTTAAGCCACAAGGCGACGCGTTTCGCGAGCAATTAACTGCCAAATTGCACCTGCATGCGACGCGAGGAGGACGTGTGAAATGCGAAGCGGATTGCGTGATGGTGTGTCGTATCAGATTTGGACGAATCTGATACGACGGCAAACAACCGACATTCGCCGTCAGTGTGGTTGCCTATGGCTGCGCCACGCACTACTAATCAATAGATGGAGCTACTGCGGGCGGCAGAGAAAGGTGGAAGACGGCCGACGTGTAATGTGCGTCTTTTTTTTTTTCTTCTGCATTGGGGGATTTGCACGCGGTGCGGGGTTGTCGTTTGGCGGATTAGCGAGGATTTCGCATGCTGCTGCTCGATTGCAAGATCAGACAAAGCCGCAAACAAGAACGTAAAATGCGCACGAGAAGAAAAAAAATACTGACGTGACGTAAAGCTGTAATTAATTTTTCTTCAAATTGTTTCCAACGAACAAAAGTCGATTAACAAATGAATTACTTACTTTAACTTTAATTGCTTGCTCGATATAAGTAACACTTTTTGAAAACTTACTTGCAACTAACTGTTGTTTCTGAATATTATTTGATTTGTATTTATAGTTATAAAATAACCTGTCAAATTGACAACCCCTATAAGTTGGCCACCTGCCTATGTTGGACACATATTGGTGGAACCGATATAATCCCATTTTGTTTCTATTTAAGCCTACCTCTTTAAGTAACATCTTATTTCATTCATCAGTAATACAAATTAAAGAACCCTTTAAAGGCTAGTTAAAATCCATTTTCCATTTGCTAGCATTGTTAGAAACTCAACTGTTTTTGTTATTAACTAGGACCATTTATATTATCACTTATTTCTTTATACATCAATAAATAAAATCTGCATTTATTTGTATTGATAATTTGCTATTTGGCGGTACATTTTCATAAAATCGTTAGATAGTTTTCACTGTATTTGTAGATAGACTGAATGAAGTGGAAGAAGAAGAAAGAAAGACCATTGAGGTTACAAAATTGGCATCAAGTAACAAAAAGTTGGAAGATTTTGCAATGCGCAGTGAAGCAACATTAAGGATTCAATTAATTTCCTCGCCAAGAGCAGATTGGAAGCCATCAAGTAGGAAAAAGCAAATGCAACGCGAAGTGTAAATATTAATTGCGCCGCTTCGAGAGGAAGACGTTGCGCGTTGCGGAATACGATCCGACGCGATGCCGGAATGACCCACACGGTCAATTTGGCATCAATTGCTCCTTCGCATTACGTTCCGGGAGCAGTTCAGTTTGCCGTTTCCGGTCGTTGTAGTCGACTCGCTAACGGCCATCGTCTCTAATGCCCATTCGCCGCTGATGGTGCGAACATCCTCGTCCCTGCCTCGTGTGCGATTTTAACGTTCCGTGACGTATCTACCTAATCTCCGCTGCGCTGTGCAGCATCCGCATTCTGAAGGGGGGGAATTTCCCCCCTTCCAGTCCCCCCAACTCCACCGGCAACCAAAAGTGGTTCAGATGTTGGCATTGTCTTAACAAGTTTCAACTTTATCTCCACGTAGGAACAAAACTTTGTTTACCACCCATCAAGAGTAAAAAAGCAGTTTCTTTCTGTTGACTCTAAAATTTATTCCCACCCCAAAAAATACAAATCATTGCAAGACCGAGGTGTTTTGTGGATTGGTTCATCTTTTCGGACGTCAGATGGAGTGATCGCTTTGCCACCTTGATGCCATCAGGGCTCTCTCTCTCTTTCTCTGGTGGTGGCAATTGCATCCGCTTTTTTTCTCTCTTGTTCACCCTCCTTTCTTCTTCCTCGCGTCGTTCGCAACAAAGGGATACAGAACGCTTTATTCCGTGCACCCTCGCCTCTCGCTGCGCTCGAGGAAGGAAGCTCATCAGCCGCGGCCTGCAAATCGATGTCGTCGTCGTCGTCCACCACCCCCACACCACACATGTGGTGCATGCACATTCAAATCAGCGTCTTCCGCCGCGCTTTTCGATCTTCCCGTCTCATATGTGCGGCAGACAATTAGGGCGCAGTGTCCGTCGTTTGTGTCGCGAGCTACTCCTTGGGGTAGTGGTGTGTGGATGGATATAAAGTTACCCTCGTTGCGGACACGGTGTTAATATAAAGACATTAATAAAGTCGGCGTGGAGGCTTCGCACCCCGCACGGTGCGTTAACAATGCACCACCACCAGCACCACCGCTGTCGTCGTCATCATTATTGCCGGAAAGGGAGCGCACAGCGGACGCGGCGATGATTTAATAAAGTTTGCGTTTTGTGCTAATCCCGACGTCGCCAGCGTCATCAAACTTTTACTCTCGCTTTTAATTACACTGCGCCACGACATTGACGAGACGCGATGCAGTTGTGTAATTGTAATTTTTGTGCTTTGTGTTTTGCAGGATGGCGCGATTCGATCCTCTCGCTGCCGAAGAAATGGCTCGGATCGACTCTATCCGGCGTCACTTCGACGTCGGCTGACAATGCTGAGGTGAGTGAGTTGGGTTGCCTAACGTTAGTCTCACCCTGCATTCTCGTAAATCTTCTCTTGCTACTTGAAACATTTCCAACCAATCTGCAACATGCTGAAAGTTTTCGGTAGGGAGTTGCAAAGCTTTGTTTCGAAATGTATTTCTTACTTGGAACAATACAATCCGGAGGTGAGTAGCATATTAAGTTGTACAGCGTTATTTTCAAATTGAGTCAAAATAAAATTTGTTTTCAAGGTATCTTTAAAGGTTGAAACTTTTGGTATTTTCTTTTCATTCATATTAAATCCTATTTTGAGCAAAGTGTATAAAAATCTTTCAACCCCATAAAAGTATTCATACGTGATTCTTTTATAACGGTATAAAAAGAAAAGTTAAACATTTAACTTTCTTGCGAAAACAATCTTTCAATATTTTAACATGGAATCGCTGGCTTGTAATACATGTTGTTAGTGGATTTCAGATATGTTTGCTTATTGCTGAAAAATCTTTCTATCACTTTGATCATTGTTAGAAAGGACCTGAGCAAATATGTTGACATCTAAATGACTAAAAGCAACACCTAAAACAATTTAAGTCAAGACCTCAATTATTGTGAAAATGATTTTTTTAAAGTTTGTTACTTAGTAATCTTATACTTAACCCGACACCTAGCTTCATGTTAGATCTCATTGAATTTAAGTCACTACTGATGATTCCGTAAAAATTAAACGAGTAAAATATATAGTAATAAAAATTTAAAATTAAATTAAAGTTTTTTTAAAAAGTGATTAGGGCTTCGAATGTTGACAGTTTTAAAATAGTGTACTTTTTAGTAATTTAACAATAAATCCTCAAACGAAGAAGAACTTACAATGACCTTGAATATTGAAAACTATTAAATCGCGCCGAGAATAAAATAAACGCTCTGAAAATTTGTTGAAGATTGTATATTTGGTTGCCGACGAATCAAGTACTTGACGAGTGACGAGTCAAATGGTAGGTTGACAATAGCAGTCTCAAGATGGCCGCAATGACAGAGCCGAAAAGCAATTGACGCCATGAAATATTTCGAAGGTGGACAGTTGTTACCTTCCACTCCCAGGTGGAGGGAAGTTGGCAGCGGCGGCGACGAGGGCT
>JAODFX010000012.1:245352-258495 GCA_027580035.1 Dorylogaster longipes | reverse complement strand
GGGAGGTATGTGTCCATCACCCATCCACCTTCCACCTTCCACACCTTCACACCCACCACCACCACCACCACAATCCGTCGCGTTACGTAAGAAGGCTCCCCAGGCCCCAATTCTCCACACTCCACACTCTCTCGGGGTGCTTTCCCAAAAGTGCAAATCGATACCAGCGCTTACATAACGAACCAGCTACTACCTCTACCGTTCCGAGGAGTAGCCATTTATTCCGGGGGGCAGCAGACAGATAGGGGGATAGTGAGAGAGAGAGAGAGAGAGACTACGTGCGTCGACACGGAGGAGCGCTTATCGATTTCTCGCCGGAATGCCGGCGCCACGCCACGGAATGGGCGTCACTATCACCTAACCTCAACTCTGCACCACCTCTCCCTGATGGTCTCTCTCTCTCTCTCTATCTCTTTTTGAGCAACCTATGCGGGCGGTACTTAACTTTGAACTCGAACCCACAGCAGCAGCTCTCCACACTCTGTAGGGGGCCAAGTGTGCTAAATTATTTTCGTATGTAGGTCAGCGCAATGAACACTTGCGCAGAGTGAGCTTTTTTGTTTTCTTCTTGCTCCCGAAGCTGGGGACTGATTGTGGTGATTTCGTGCAAATGCGACGCGTGCTCGAAATTGATTCGAGCGCACTGACTGAGTAGTATGTGTGTCAAATGCTTACTATACGCCGATTCAGCCGAATGGAATTATTGTCTGCTTGCCGTTTGTCCATCCGGACATCGATACGACCCGATGGGATAATGTATCACCATCAGCCGACTATCGCGCTGTGTAACCCATCTCGTATCTCGTTTATGGCAGAATCATTGCGTTTGTGCTTCTTTCCCTTTTTTGTAGCTTGCTTCCGCATTCGAATTTCTTTGATGCACGCTGAGAATTCCAGTCTAGCTAGCAACCCAAGTGAGCATGAAGTTACCATTATCACATTGCTGTTTTCGGTTGTGTAATGCAACAATGTGACAATAGGCATCGCTTGCACAATTACGGTTGACCAGTTGTGGATATCGCGAGCAGATTTGGTGACCTTTACTTCGTGTGGTGTGAGAATTTCGAACGTGTTTACAATCAATGGTGAATTCGAAAATCGTCAAGGCATTCTTGCGCAACACGCGTGTGTTGTGGTCACTCCGCAATAACACCGCTCTGCGCTTCAATGTCACTCCGCATGCGTCGAGATAAGGCTCTAATGGAGGTGCGAACGAATTAAGCGTGTGAGTGATAACATCGCGTTGAACCTAGAGACACGATTCGTTACTACCGCTTGTGTATTGTATGCAGCGCGTCCGTTTGCGGCTTGAACTTGAGGTAAATAAGCGTTGCGCGCCGTCGAGATAACTAGTTTCGACCAGTTGGTGGCGGATCGACACACCGTTGCGCTGTTTTCCAAATACTTACACCCAAAGACGCGAAATCTGCTTGCTGAATGTTTGCAAAGATAATCACCATCATTGCGTGCTGCTTGTGTTCTCTCGTGGAGTGACGTTTTGCACTGCGATGATTGAATATTTATAGATATATGCAGGTAGATGTTGTGACGGGTAAGTCTCTTGTGTGCATGTCGGTTGCTATAATATCCTCGCACAAAGTCCCAATGCTCGAACGTATTTATAAACTTGGCATACATTTCGCAAAAACAGATACAAGAGAGAAAAAAAAAGGCCCCAAACATCTCTAGACTAGGTTGAAGCAGTTTCGCATGTTGGCTTCGGTCCCTTGAGTGCGGTTGTGTTTTGTGTTGCATTTTCGATTTGTGTCCTTTAGCGTTAGTTGCTTGTGTTGCAGCACGGACGCTCGGATTCGTATCGAGTCGCAACGGTGCGCAGCAATTACGACGATAACAAAACTGCCGATGGCAGGGCAAAGGTAATGTATGATTGCAGGTGAGGCGTGGAGGCCTTTCTCTCTGTCTCTTTCTCTCTGTCAAAATCTCTAAGGTGATGGGTGTACGCTGGTAACAACTCGACAATCTCTACTTTGCTTGCACGCTCTCATTAATCATCTCGTCGCCTCTTCTCATGGTCACTAACGCACCCAACTGTCGGTACTAATTTTGGCTGTAAACGGGTGGGCCGGTGTGCGAATTCGCAGTTGTGCACCAGATCCGATCCGCTATCGGAAAAGGATAGCGATCGACAAGCAAAAATAGCACTGCGAATGCGCACGCGATTCAATGGTTGTGTTTAGCTGAGCGTTTTTCTTGAGCCGGAAAACTAACTCGTTGTTGTCGTTTGGTTCGCAGTCACGAAGGAAGGTGAAGGCGAAGGCGAGAAAAGGGGACGACCTAGATGATCTAAAACAGGAGTTGGACATCGATTATCATAAGATCTCACCAGAAGAACTATACCAAAGGTTTCAAACACATCCAGAAAATGTAAGTCCAAACGTGCTTGTGGATGATGATGATAATGATGGTGGGATGCACGTATGTGGTTTATTGTGATCCTCAGGGCCTCAGTCATGCGAAAGCCAAGGAGAATCTGGAGCGGGACGGACCCAACGCACTCACCCCACCCAAGACCACTCCCGAATGGGTTAAGTTCTGTAAAAATTTGTTCGGGGGCTTCGCACTCTTGCTGTGGATCGGTGCAATCCTCTGTTTTATCGCGTATTCCATTCAGGCGAGCACCGTCGAAGAACCAGCTGATGATAACCTTTATCTGGGCATCGTGTTGGCTGCCGTTGTTATCGTTACAGGTAGGTTGGACTGTCCTGCAGCGAAGCTCGATCGCGCATTGTTTCCGTTCCTCTCCGTTTTGCGCAGGTATATTTTCATATTATCAAGAGAGCAAGAGCTCCAAGATTATGGAGTCCTTCAAAAACATGGTACCTCAATTTGCCACCGTACTTAGAGAGGGTGAAAAGTTGACGCTGCGTGCCGAGGACCTGGTGCTGGGTGACGTGGTGGAGGTGAAGTTCGGCGACCGCATTCCGGCCGACATCCGCATCATCGAGTCGCGCGGCTTCAAGGTCGACAACTCGTCGCTGACCGGCGAGTCGGAGCCGCAGAGCCGAAGTCCCGAGTTCACGCACGAGAATCCGCTGGAGACGAAGAACCTCGCGTTCTTCTCGACGAACGCCGTCGAGGGCACTGCCAAGGGTGTCGTGATCAGCTGCGGCGATCACACCGTGATGGGGCGCATCGCGGGGCTCGCGTCCGGCCTCGACACCGGCGACACGCCGATCGCGAAAGAAATCCACCACTTCATCCAGCTCATTACCGGAGTTGCTGTGTTCCTAGGCGTAACGTTCTTCGTGATCGCGTTCATCCTCGGCTACCACTGGCTCGACGCGGTCATCTTCCTCATCGGGATTATCGTCGCGAACGTGCCGGAGGGCCTGCTCGCCACCGTGACCGTCTGCCTCACGCTCACCGCCAAGCGCATGGCGTCGAAGAACTGCCTCGTGAAGAACCTCGAGGCGGTCGAGACGCTCGGCTCGACCAGCACGATCTGCTCGGACAAGACCGGCACGCTCACACAGAACCGCATGACCGTCGCGCACATGTGGTTCGACAACCAGATCATCGAGGCGGACACGACCGAGGACCAGTCGGGCGTGCAGTACGATCGCACCTCGCCCGGCTTCAAGGCCCTTTCGCGCATCGCCACGCTCTGCAATCGGGCCGAGTTCAAGCCCGGCCAGGACGGCGTGCCCATCCTCAAGAAGGAAGTGAACGGCGACGCCTCGGAGGCGGCCCTCCTCAAGTGCATGGAGCTCGCGCTCGGCGACGTCATGAGCTACCGGCGCAAGTGCAAGAAGATCTGCGAGGTGCCCTTCAACTCCACCAACAAGTACCAGGTGTCCGTCCACGAGAGCGACGACCCCAACGATCCACGCCACATCCTCGTGATGAAGGGTGCGCCCGAGCGCATCCTCGAGCGCTGCTCGACGATCTTCATCTGCGGCAAAGAGAAGGTGCTCGACGAGGAGATGAAGGAAGCGTTCAACAACGCCTACCTCGAGCTGGGAGGGCTCGGCGAGCGAGTGCTCGGCTTCTGCGACTTCCTCCTGCCCACGGACAAATACCCCCTCGGCTACAAGTTCAACTCGGACGATCCGAACTTCCAGCTGGACAATCTGCGCTTCGTCGGCCTCATGTCGATGATCGATCCGCCGCGTGCCGCAGTGCCGGATGCCGTCGCCAAGTGTCGCAGTGCCGGCATCAAGGTGATCATGGTCACCGGCGACCATCCCATCACCGCCAAGGCGATCGCCAAGTCCGTCGGCATCATCTCAGAGGGCAACGAGACCGTTGAGGATATCGCCTCGCGTTTGAACATTCCTGTCTCCGAGGTGAATCCCCGCGAGGCGAAGGCTGCTGTCATCCACGGAGGAGACCTGCGCGAGTTGTCCTCGGACCAGCTCGATGAAGTGCTCCGATACCACACGGAAATTGTCTTCGCTAGAACATCACCACAGCAGAAGCTCATCATCGTTGAAGGATGCCAGCGCATGGGAGCCATCGTCGCTGTAACGGGTATGGCCTACATCCACATCCACAGTTGTTCCCCAATTGATTGAGTTCTTTGCGGGGGGCTAGGTGATGGTGTGAATGATTCGCCCGCACTGAAAAAGGCCGATATCGGTGTCGCTATGGGCATTGCCGGCTCCGACGTCTCGAAACAAGCCGCCGACATGATTCTGCTCGATGACAACTTTGCATCGATCGTGACCGGCGTCGAGGAGGGTCGGCTGATCTTCGACAATCTGAAGAAGTCTATCGCCTACACGCTGACCTCGAACATTCCCGAGATCTCGCCTTTCTTGGCTTTCATCCTCTGCGACATCCCGTTACCTCTCGGTACGGTCACCATTCTCTGCATCGATTTGGGAACGGACATGGTAAGTTCTCGGCCTATCACATCTGCCTATTACGCAATCATGATATTTCTCACATGAGACTAAAAGGCATCAATCAGTACGGACCCAAATTTTACTTGATCAGCAAACGTGAACGTCAAAAAGCCCAATTGGTGTTTGAAACAAATTGACTTCTTCTTGCACTTGCGCGTCGAATAGAAATGATGAACATAACCTGAAAGATGAAACTTAATGCTTAGGTGCCTGCAATTTCACTTGCGTACGAAAAAGCAGAATCGGACATTATGAAAAGGCGTCCCCGCGACCCATACAACGACAAATTAGTAAACGAAAGGTACAAATTTGACACCGCATTCAGTTCTCTACTATATTATCATTCTTTTCATTCAGTATTTCATTCTACTGTTTCGTTCGATTTTGCGTTCTTTATTCGATATGCGAGTATCTTCTATATTTTGAGAAACGCATGTAGTTTAATGAGATTTTGTGCACACTGTAGGCTCGGTTTATTTCTTTCTCATACTACTATATAACTATCGCAATATTTACCGAGCTGGATTTTTCTCAAAGCGCGCATGCAATTAATAGCAATACAAAAATCTACTCTAATCAAGACATGCGTCGCGTGAAAACTGGAAGCTTTGATTGAAATCCGGTGCAATCATCAATAATCGCGTTGTGCTCTTCTCTCTCTCTCTCTCTTGTAAGGTTGTAAATTACTTTGCAACAAGTGCATAAGCCTCTCGAATTAGATTTATTGCGTTTACTTTTCACGTATCTCAGGTTTTCTCTTTGATTTGTTGCTAATTACGTATACTTGAGCAAACACGAGTGATACTGATACTGAAATCGTTGTTGAACGCGCAAATAACCAAAGGTAAAGTGAAGCAGGTATAAGTATTCTCTCTCTCTATGTCATCTTAATTCAATAATTACAACTTTTATCCTTAATATCAAAGAGTATTTAGACAACTATATCTATCGACACACTATTGCAAAACTTGCTTCTTTCTTTTATTGGGGTTTCACATTGAATTTCACAAATTGTTATCCTGGAGTTGACTTGTTATCGTACCATATCACAAATTCGGTAAGTTAACTTTGGGTTCAATTTATTCGATCCAATTGGCAACATTTGGTTATGATTTTATTGTGTATTTGTTTTTTTTGTTTGTTTTTTTTTTGTTTCCAGTTCATTTATGATTTCTTTTATTTGTGATGCGATGCAATTAGGTGCCGGCCATTTCGTTGGCTTACGAAGAAGCCGAAGCTGATATCATGAAGCGACCGCCTAGGAATCCGTACGATGACAAACTTGTGAACTCTAGGTGCGATTTGATTTTGTTTCATCTCCATACTAACCGCACCACTTTTGTTCTTTTGTGTGTTTGGGGGGGGAGGGGTGGTGGGCGAATCACTTTCTGAATTGCCGACACGGCAACGTTTTGCTTTTTGCGCTGCCTTCTTTGGTCTAAAAAGAGCAGCGCAAGTTTCACGCCACTCTCACTTACCCGAGTGACTCCGCTTCTCAAGCCTAACAACCGAAAACTGCGGTTGTGCATAACCGAAACATATCATTGACTGGTTTGATGCCTAATTATCACTGATGCGCCATTGCGGGGTGCGAGATGATCGCTGCATGAACTTTGCAATACAAGGTTGAGAACTCTCTTTAGGTAGGTACTTGTTAGCAAACTCTATAACTCTAACTATCTACAACGGACTAGCTGTGAACCGATGTGAATGGACGCTCTCTTTCTCACAATCGAATATGATCCTAGTTTCATGCCATACTAACTACTACTACTAGATGAATAATTGTAGGCTCTTCTCTAACGTAGTTTTCATATACAGCGACAACATGACTGACATCATGCAAAACCTATTACGACTCTTGCAGAACACCACAGAACACATGTACAAGTCTCACAGACAACTCCTGGTCGTTTCCTTTATGACAAACGTTGTTTGTGATCCCAGCAAAATCGGCTTCTCTCTAGTGCACAGCTTACTTCAATTGATGCAATTGATTGCGTATGTTTTCAAAGAATGCCATCTGTTCAGTGACAACAATCGGCGATGATAGAGTTTGTAGAGTTTTGTGAGTCGGAGACGAACTCCGGGTAGCAATTTTGTAGACCAGAGGTGGGCAAATAAAAAACGACGCCTCTTTTATGCATTTTTTCTTAAGTATAGTGCAAGAACTGCATTTTGAATTGAAAACAAAAATGTCAATGCTTCGAGGTGCTTTGAATGCAGAACATTTCAAACATTTTTGAATTATGCTCCAAAGTACAAAATTTTATTTGGTTCGACATACACCAATATAAACACCAATGGATCCCAATTGTGAAGAATGAATATCAAATAAACATTCGTGATTTCCAATGTCAAATTTCCTTCTTCAAATTCTTTAATGTACATGTAGTACTTTCGTCTGGCCCGGGAGACATGTCAAAAATATCATTTTGGCCCGAGCTCAAAAGTATTTGCCCACCTCTGCTGTAGAGCATGCAATTGCGGATCACTCATCGGCGATCCACCAGGCACCAGGCATGTTTGCCGAATTCACCTCGTTCTGCTTGACGTGTTTTTTGCTGACTTTCTGTTGAAAACGAGCTTAGGTGCCCGCCATATCATTGGCGTACGAGGAGGCCGAATCTGATATCATGAAGCGTCGTCCTCGAAACCCTTTCACAGATAAATTGGTGAACGAAAGGTAATTCCGCCCAAGCAGCCAGCACGCGATCAAGCTCGTGATCATGACATCATGATGATTTCGTTTCGCTCAAAACGATTGCTCCAAAACTGCTCCACCAAAGCTTTGTACCACTGTGGTGCATGCACTCAGTTCACTTCAGTTTTTGATCGATGTGACTTTCGAACCTTCACGTTTGACCCATGTGTAAATACTGAACATACTCCATTTATTTGCACGTTTTCATTAATTGCCCCTGCACTGTTCTTCTCAAAGACCTTTTCCGAAATTACACGAACCAATTTCGTATTCGCGTTTGGAATGTGATCGTCGGTAAGTAAATTGAATGCACCTATTTCCATCCCGTTGCCCATCGGACCTTGCGACCACCACACTCTCTCTAACTGACTACTACCTAGTCTCGACAGGATAGGGTACAATCTGAAACTGCAATCACAACCGAACAAAACTCTGTCTGCATGTCGTTTCTCACTACTAACTGTATGTATATTGCGCCCGGTCACTATATAGGTGCCTGCTATATCTCTGGCTTATGAGGCTCCGGAGTCGGACATAATGAAACGACAGCCGCGAGACCCTTATAGGGACAACCTGGTCAATCGAAGGTGGGTCCACCGGCGCGCCATTTTCGTTTCACTTATACTAACTTTTATTTTCGATTCTTGAATATGATATGACTTCGATACTCTCCACTTGCTATCGCACCACACTAGTTGCGTACGAATACCTCGTCGCACACGCGCAAGAAATCGCTGGCGCTTTTGTCATTCATCATTTGGACGTCTTTGTCTTTACATTCGAATGTGCCGCGCCAGTATTCAGTGTGCTTGTACTGTGGTCATTTTTGCGATACACGTGTATTTTTGAGAGGCCGAGGTATAGTTTGGTGTGATAACGGTGTAGTGCACTTATTAGTAGCCACTCAAACCCCCCTGCTCTCTGAATCGTTTCCATTGGCTGTGTTGGCACACAGTGTTTTACAACAACAACAATATCAACATCAACAACGAGAACAACCTGAACAGCTGACGACGGACGCTCTTGATCATTATCCACCCGACCAACTTCTAAATGCATGCCTTGCTGTGCTTTTCATTTGAGAGCGACTTGTCCGCGTTCGTTCCTTTGTTTCGACTGTTCCTTCTGATACCATTCTTTAACTGACAGCATTCGAGCAGAAGTACGTAACAAATGCAACAAACTGACAAGCTTTCGATGTATTATATTCTAATCTCTCTCTGCCGCCTGATGTTCTGTTGGCTTGCTTCGGTATTTCATTCCTTTGTGTTCGTTCGATCCACATCGATGATATCTTAACGGCGAGGCAATGAAGCACACACATGCACAGTCGATGAAGTTCGAAATCGATGAATGTGTGCGTCTTCTTTCTTATGCCAATAACCCACCAACTGCATGTAAGTGTCTTAATGTTATTTGAGCGTGAACGTTGGCATGCTGGATGTTTGTCGTAAGTACTAACTGTCTGTTTAAGTTACTTATTATTCAACTGCTGGTTTTTAGTTCTTTTCCGTTGTTCTGTTTCAAAGTGTATGTTAGTTGGAACCAAGCGAAGCTAACACCTAAAGAGCATTGGTTCCAAGTAATATCGCCATGGTAGGGGAAGATGTTTCGGATATGAACTGGGTATTTTGATCGTTAGGTTGATTTCGATGGCCTACGGTCAAATCGGCATGATACAAGCGGCTGCCGGCTTCTTCGTCTACTTCGTGATCATGGCCGAGAATGGTTTCCTGCCGTTGAAGCTCTTCGGCATCCGCAAACAATGGGATTCGAAGGCCGTTAACGACTTGACCGACTCCTATGGCCAGGAATGGGTGCGTGCCTTCGTTGGGAGGGGATAATGGCCGCACATTCACCTTTGGGCATTTGTTCGCAGACCTACCGCGACAGGAAGACCCTCGAATACACTTGCCACACTGCTTTCTTCGTGTCGATCGTCGTCGTCCAGTGGGCCGACTTGATCATCTGCAAGACCCGCCGCAACTCGATCGTCCATCAAGGCATGCGGAACTGGGCACTCAATTTCGGTCTCATTTTCGAGACTGCGCTCGCTGCCTTCCTGTCCTACACACCGGGCATGGACAAGGGTCTGCGCATGTTCCCACTCAAGTATGACAACCACCCTGCTTGTCTCTACGTACTCTTTGCGCATTGCTAACACTCGCTGGCGATTTCAGGTTCGTATGGTGGTTACCCGCTTTGCCATTCATGTTATCAATCTTCATCTACGACGAGACAAGACGCTTCTACCTGCGCCGCAACCCCGGAGGCTGGTTAGAGCAAGAGACTTACTATTAAGTGCAGCGACTGCCAACGTTCTGTGCCTCTCTTTTATTTAACTGAACCAAACACACGTTGAAACATCATCAAAACCAAACCAACAACAACAACAACAACAACAAATTGCAAGCGTAACATAAGAGACGGGGCGCAGTTACTCGATAGGAAGGATTTCGTTCCGCACCATAATCTTCGTACACAAACCGTTTTATTGAAGCGTGGAAGCTCGGCGAACTGCCGGAGCGATGATTGATTTACTCTCCTCATATGCACCGTAGAACGTGCATCATTTATTGGCTGCTTATATGAATCTAAATATTGTCTCTGCGTAATGTTTAAGGAGATAAAACCATCAGACGACTCTACCAATGACACACACGCGTTCTAAGGCATATATATCCAGATAGATATATATACCGAAAACCAAAAACAACCAAACAAATAACTACTGGGTTTTATCGAATGCACAATAATAACAAACAAAAAATAAAAACGTAAATTATGATGTAATTATGATAATTAACGATGTCGTTCCCTATCGATATGTTGTACAAATCCTGTTGCTAATCTAGTGAAAATTCCTGCTTTGCGCAGAATCTATTAAGTAAAGAAGTACAGAATATTTACGAAGGAGCATGATAAACATGAAAGTAACAAAAAAATTACATTAAATATAATATATTATCTAAGTTATGAAACATTGCGTGCGCGAGCGACGGGTTCGGCCCCCTTCCCGTTGTTTTCCTGTTGATTTGGGCGACCGTGGCTCGCGCACTCTCTAGCTCTATAAGATGATTTAAAGATAAACCAACAAATAAGGAGACATTGAGCGCGAAGAGGCGCCGATGATACAAACAACAATATTATACTAATATTACTATTTAAAGCGGACATGCGATGGAGGGTTACGAACAGATTCCGATTCAGTCAGTGCAGTCAGTACACAGTAATTACATACAGATGATAATGATAATAACTAATTAATGAGAGGATAGCGCGCATAATGTCATAACATTCGATTACGAATTCGTTTCTCGGTTCTCTTCATCGATCTTACTGGTGTGTTAGGCACTTCTCGATTGCGCAACCTACCAGTCAAACCAAAATGGTACCCGGAAGTACAACAACAATGGCTGGCGGAAGGAAGCAACGTTACGTTTTAGATAGATGCAATAGTGTTTTCATACATTCCAGTTGAAAACAGTTGCCTTAGTGCTGTCGGTCAGTCCGTTTTGCGAAACTCGAACACGATTGTCATCTTTCGTTCGCCGCGATGATGGCCTACCTCACCCGCACACCAGCCCCCTCGCCGCGTGCGAATCACGCTCGCAAGACGAACAACAACACGATTGAATAAACCAAAAGCAAAACAGCAAATTTTGAGACCGTAAATGAAGCAAGCATCCGTAGTGTCGATGTGAGTGACGATGATGCAGTTGTAGTATTATTAGGCTTTCAACACTTAGGTTTAGCTAGAGTTGTAACTGTGTTGTTATATCGTGTTAAGTGTAACCAGGTCGTGCTCAATACACATGACTACAAAGCTAATCACGATGGTAAACGTTCATTAAGCGTAAAGCAGAGTAAGATGATACAAATTGCAAACCTACACGATGCTAAGAGTAACCCCCTACGTGAAGAAGCAAAATTGCAAGATGCTAACCCATTGATAAGAAATAAGTAATTAAAGCTGAATGAGAATTTCGATTTAACACGATTATTGCGTATTCTTCTAATTATTAATTACGTGCGATTCTTCATTACGCCCTTGTTTCTTTGTATATAGTTTAGTCTTATAAAATACTACGATAACGTTTTAATGATAACGCCGGGCGGTACCTGCTACCACACCGTCCACCAGAAATTTGTTAGCAACACACGAGATGCGCGAACGTATTCCTCAGCCCACGAATATTTACTAGTTACTAGCGGTGTTAAGATATTACGTACATTACGAACGAAACAACATGAACATGTGTTAACAAGGAACAACAACGGAGCAACAACAACCTACTCGATTGTGTAGTATTCATAATATAACAACACACAACACAAACACATACACACACACAGAAGGACATAATCTTTAAATATACATTAAGATTAAATGCGAAAGGAGAATGTTTTATGAACATTTCTGTTGTATTACCGTTCACACTCGCTTTTCTCGTCGTACGCGACACTTTGTTCTGCACATGGCGTCATTGCAGCCACCGTTTACGTTCATTCCCATTCTGGATCATAATGCAAAGTCGTTCGAAATTTGCGAGACCACGTGCGAAATAGGGACATAAGCGTTGGTGACGGTGGCAAACTGGAGAAGCGTACCGCCGCCGCAAAAAAAAAGAGTAACATAATAATTAACGATAATATGCTGCTTCAGTAGAGCCCTATTTTCATATACTCTGTCGCGCCCTGGTCGGAGACCAACTCACCATGGTATTGTTATCTTATTGTAAATATTTTTAAGTGAACACTTAATTGTTTTTTTCTTCTTCTCATTTTCGTGTCAATTCTATGCTTATTGGAAAAAAACAAAAACAAACAAAACGATAATATGAATTCTGTACTCATTCATTTAACGTGCATTCTTTGTTCGTTTTTCTTATCGATTTGATTAGGATATTATATATTTCTCGGTTTTGTGTTCGTTTCACACATTCATGTTTTCGTATGTAATGAAGCTGTAAATTTGGGTTTTAATAAAATGGATGATAGAATTAAACTATTAAAACTGGCCAATTGACATGTCTATACCTTACCTAACAATTAGATGTTGCTCGGTATTAACCAGCTTAGACGTAAAAGTCATTTTGTATATTTTAAATGATGCATCAGCATCAACAGAAATAATAATTCAGATGGAGAACAAATATGATTTTTAAAAGTTAAATATTTTATACAAATATTTACAAGATACAAAAAGGATGCGCTTGGACACATTTTATACAAGTAAAGCTTTGCAGAAGAAGAAAAGTTGAACGTCTGGGATATAACGAGAAAGAAAAAAGACTCATTACTCTGAATCCTTGCCCTTATTACAAAAATTCGGCATCTCCTATCTCCTCCCTCTTCCTTAGAAAAAAATGAAGGACATATTAAACTTGTAGTGTGACATACACCCTAACAATTGTTACTTATTCTGTGCTAATAGTAGGCTTTTTTATTTAAATTTAAAATCATTAGATGATCGAGCGGAAGAAGATGTTTGGGGGCCGTTCAAGTATTACGTAAGCAGATTTATTACAATTATTTACCCCCCCCCCCCCTTGTCAGCAAAAGTAAGCA
>JAODFX010000012.1:232495-245252 GCA_027580035.1 Dorylogaster longipes | reverse complement strand
GCACCGCGGCGCGCCGTCGCAACGTTGCCACGATTATTTTTAGAAACAGAGAGGTGTACTCCCTCTTTGTCTAATCAGAGTGCGTTCTCTTTCTATGCGCAAGAACTCCCTTAAGATCGAATTTAAAAGAATTCAAAAATGCAAAAGTAAACGAAGTTCTTATTTCGCAAATTCCGTTGATTCAAAAAGAGTAAAAACAATTTCAATTTTTTATGTTAAATTGAGTAATAGTTTGCTTAATAAAGTATGAGTCAAATGAGTAAGTACAACATTCACTTGATGATGACCAAGTGAATCAAGTTTAAGCAACGAAATGAAAATTAACCTTCGTAGACGCTTGCCTAACTTAGGTTAAGCGCGATGCGTGCGGGTAGAAAAAGTGGCGTCGCAGCCAAATTAGTCCGGTGAGAACGCCGCGACTCTTCGATCTATAAATGAAATATATAATTACTCGTTAATCGAGTCGGAGGGATTTCGCGTTAATGCGCGCGTCACGGCGCCATCTACGGCGTGCATCTTCGCGCCGCGCAGGCGCACAAAAGCGTCGAACGGCGCAACAACAACAACAACAACACGCAAACACAACAACAAAACAACAGAAAAACCCGTCTCAACCACCACCAATCGGTCGCGTTTTTCTCGTCGCGCATGCAAACGCAACGCAACGCACACGCATTATTCCTCTCCTCTCATCACCTGCTTGAGATCTAGCTTCGCTTTTGGGTTATGTTCGTGGCTTGCGCGAAGGCGTTGTTTCGTCGGCAGTGCCATTAGTTCCATCCGCTTGCAATGTGCGCACGCGCGCTCATGATCGCATAATTAGCGCAGTGATTAATCGCGCTTCGGCTGCGCACGTGATTTATGGCGTTGTTAATTAATAGCGAATTGTGCACGTGCGGCTACTGCACTACCCAAAATCACTGCGCCGCGCCGCGAAAACATTGCAAAACATTGCAATTCAAATTCGTGCTGCATACAAACACGCATCGCGTGCAGCACAATATACACTACTTGCTCAAATTAACAAGGCATTACCATTCTTTCCTAGTTTATTCATGTAGCATTTGCGTCATTGTAAATACAAACAAATTGATCCTAACTTGCATAGATTCATGATTTGGATTGAGTATGAAAAGAGGATCATGAATTGTATAGGAACCCACTATGTGCCTCTTATCATTCCTGAAATAATCGAGGTTGAAGTTTGGCCAAATTTTGCAAATTTTTCGAATTTTGTTGAAGCACGGAATCGGATAGAATGTTGAAAAGTAGAATAGGAATGTTTGATGAACTGATAGGTTATCGCTTACCGTTTTTAAACTATTGGTCGAAAAATGAATTTTTGAAAATTATAAATTTCCTAGCAGTTTATTATGGTATATGCATACGATTCCCAGATCTCTTTCTTAAATTAAGATTAATACATACAATACAGTCATTTCCACGTCAATCTCATCAATTTTACTTTATTTAGCAAACGTATTTTGTACTTTGATAACACTGGACAACAAATTTTGGGCAAGATATTATTTTCTCTATAATTAAAATTTTGGTAGGATAAAGTAAAAAAAATAAAGTAAAATTTGCAAATTAGAACATTGGCAGTGACTTTGTCTACTATGAATAAATATAAAACCTGTTGTTCCTTTAATAATTTTAATTGATTTTAATAAAATTGGACCCGCAAAAATTTATTAGTTTCTTAAAAATCTCGCGTGATAGAAAAATTTCAAATCAGCGTTAAAGAATCTTTATGAAACATTAACAACTGTGAAGCAAAGGAAAACTTCGCTAATTTAAGAGGAAATAATAAAATAAAAACTGTGGGGACTAGAAAAATTCCGAATACATATTTGAATTTAAAATGATTAAAAAAAAATGCATTAAGTACGTCTATTGGCACTTGGGAAACAAAATCGTGTTGTTCAGAATAAGTTTTACTCATCACATTCGTGTATGAAAATCGAGCAAATGAATAAAATGAGTGCAAAGAGCAATCAGCAATTTGAAATAGCATTGTTCAAATCAATGTTTATGTTATCCTAGCTTCCATAAGGCTTCGAAGCAAATAATGCAAGCAATTTCCAAGAGCAATAATAAAGTATTCTCCACTCCACATTGCAAACGAACAAAGAATTAGTGTCTAAGCATGAATATTCGTGAATGAAACCGTGCGGCGTGCGAGTTCAAGATCGTGCCGAGAGAGGGACCACCCCAGAATAACCTCTATAATTAAAATCCCAACGATCGTACGTCAACTGTGTGCGGCGAGTGGAGTATATGCTCGGCACGCGTAATGCAATGCGCAAGCCAGCAACCACACAAACGCAATGCGCCGTAATGAAGCGGCGACGCGATGGTGCTTCGTGCAGCGCGAGTAAGAAGATGCAAAGGGCCCCTTTGCAAACAAAGAACGAACGCGGCGCAGCGCACGAAATCCGACGAGGAGAGAGAGAAAGAGAGAGAGAGCGAGAGTTAATGATGAATGCTACAGGTAGCGATCGCAAGCGGCATGGCCGCCGCCGGCAGCGCCATCTGGCGGCGAGTAGGCGAACTGCGGCGTGGCGTTCGGTGCCAGTTTCGGCGTGCCGACTGTAGGTTGCGAGCGAGCGCATCCATCGTCGGCCATAATCAGTATGTAAATCGTGCCCACGACCGAACCATATTTATTAAGCCAATATTTAAATTATACGCTTGAGCGGTATTGTACGCGCACCGGCGCACCGGCAAGACTTATTATTATTATAGCACTAATTATAATTGGATCGGAGCTAATGCACCAATATACACGAGGACGACGACGACGACGTCGGGCGGATCCTCGAGTTGTTTGCGGGGTCACTCGCCTTGCATCGCGCCACGCAGCAGCAGCACGGTGAAGAGTGCTAGTCGAAGTCGAAGAAAGCGAGCCGCAACGCAGCGATTATCATAATGTATGTAGCGATATCAGTGATTTATTCGATTCAATTAAACAAATTACGCGCATGAGTTATCGCATGAGCATCGGCGCGTTTGCGTCTCTCTCGGTCTCTCTCTCTCTCTCTCTCTCTCTATCCTTGGCTGGCAATTTCGGTCGAATGCGCCGAGGTTGATTTCGAAGTTGAAATCGCTCTTGTGCCGAAGCGTGAAAGTTTCCATCGTCGGCGATTTTTCCTGCCTCTCGGCGGACAATTCAACTTTTGTCCATGTCGCGTTCTTGCTTTGTTTGATTTTGTTTTGGGGTACAACCGACACGTTCGATGCAAAGCGCTGGGAAATGTTTTCGCAATCTGGTGTATTTCTTCAGTCAAACTACTGTGATAATACATAGATTGTATGTAAGACGACATTTAATGACGATTCGTAAAGACAGTTTTTCCTTGGGTGCGAATTTCAAAAAGTTATTCAAAGTCACATATACGTGTATGACGTCATCGTCCTCACAAGGCTTTTATGCAGAAGAGATGTGCATTTCAAAAATAAAACAATTTAAAATGGAAATGTAAAATAATCACGGCCACGAACGAAAACTTTTCAAAAGCATTTCCATTTTAAAACCCATTTATAAACACCTATTTCATATTTTGTAATCGAAATGGCTTTTAAAGACCTATTTTGCAATTTTACATTTGAAAATAGGGTTGTTGAAATTATTTGGCATTTTCATGTGAAATGGCTGTGAGTAACCATTTTGCACATCTCTGAATAAGTTGCAAGAATACGTTGCGAACTTGCGAAAAGCGTCGTCGCATGCGCTGCTGATTAACATTTTATAATGCCCTCGACGCCAACCGTCGCAACCACCATCGCACCACAGTCGTTTCGCATTCGCGTGGAAAAATCAACATGAGTGAAACGTGATTGCCGGCACCTCCACCACGAGATGGAACGACGAATGCGCTCGAGCAAAAAGTGACGTGACGTGAACAATACAGAGAAGGAGAGGAGATTGAATGCGCGTTATTGATTGCAGTCATGCAAACGTGCGTCGCATGCCGAGCCGAAATGATGAATAATTCGCCCGTCCTCTAACGGTTCGAGAGCGCTGTTGACTTCTTTGTCTTAGCTGGCGATGCGCCTCGTTAGCTTCTACCTGTTGATGGTGGCGTTTTCGGGGAAGTCGATTGACTGCGCGAGCTCGGCGATTTCCGCTGATCGATTCTCCAAGGGATTGACCTATGGCAAATGCGACGAAACGTGCACGTGTCACGCAATCATAAACCTTGTTTGTGGTTGCCATTTTACCGGAAAGCACTTGCGGCGTTGTCGATTCGGGCAATCGGTAGCGTTTGCCAGCATGCATCTCACGCCGCGAATGTATTTCGGGAAGACGTGTAAATATTTGCACGGATTTACGCAGATCGACGGCAAAATGGTGTTCGACGTGATCCAACGCATGGAGGACACCGAGCCCTTCTCGGAAGAATTGCTCGCGGCCATGAAGCGGCTGTGGGCTGACGCCGGCGTACAGGAATGCTTCGGACGCTCGAATGAATACCAGCTGAACGATTCCGCCAAATAGTGCGTGCTTGTTGATTTCCCATCTTCACTTACACTCGCTCACATCTGTGTCTGCTTCACTTGCACAGCTTCCTCGACGATCTGGATCGATTGGGAGCGAAAGACTATCAACCCACCGAGCAGGACATCCTTCGCACACGCGTCAAAACTACCGGCATTGTTGAAGTGCATTTCTCCTTCAAGAATCTTAACTTCAAGTAAGTCCTTACTGATTTCTCACTACCTCCTTGCACTCAACATTCGTTTCTTTTTCTGCATTTTCAGACTGTTCGATGTGGGAGGTCAGAGATCGGAACGAAAGAAATGGATTCACTGTTTCGAAGACGTGACAGCAATCATTTTCTGCGTAGCGATGAGCGAGTATGATCAAGTGCTGCACGAAGACGAAACGACGGTATTCTTGCCAAACATTCACCAGCCACTCTCTAACCTTTAACCTTTCTTTTAGAATCGAATGCAGGAGAGCTTAAAACTGTTCGACTCCATTTGCAATAACAAGTGGTTTACGGACACGTCGATCATCCTATTCCTGAACAAAAAGGATTTGTTCGAGGAGAAGATTAAGAAATCCCCACTGACGATATGCTTCGCTGAGTATGCCGGTGAGTGAGTATGCTTGGAGGTGAAGAAGAGCGCGTTGTAAACATGTCTCGATTGTTAAACAGGCGCCCAGGAGTATGGCGAAGCCGCCGCGTACATTCAGGCCCAGTTCGAAGCCAAAAACAAGTCGACAACCAAAGAAATCTACTGCCACATGACCTGCGCGACGGACACACACAATATCCAATTCGTGTTCGACGCCGTCACCGACGTTATCATCGCTAATAATCTGCGTAATTGCGGCCTCTACTAAGCACACCCACGACCCACGCACACACTCTCATACGACACGACACACACCCACACACACGCACACGCATACACGCATACGAAAGTTGTGACCTGTGCGGAGGGGTGGGAGGGAAATAAGCAACTTTGCGATTAGGATCGTCGCCGTAAGCAAATGTTTTCGATACGAGTAAACGTAGTACGCACGCGAAGCGAGGGCGTCGCTTCCTGCGCGCCGCAACGCAACCGGAAGTGCGTCCATTTCGCTACGATCGCTGCGAAATCACGCTGCCCTTGCGTTGCGGCCGAGTGCGACGCACTTTCTCTTCATTGCGAATGCTCACTTGTCAGGTGTACGATACACAATCGCGTTATACATACAAAGTAAGCGAAACCGCAACTAGCATTTAGCGTAGGACCGTACAGTAACATGATGATTACCGACGGTTACGAGTGAGACGGACGGCTCTTCACGTAAACACGCTGTACACGTAGGCAATGCGCATGCAAGATGCCCAGTAACAAACCAATAGTCATACTAGGTAGTATTTGTTGTCATTATTATTTGCACAAACGCCGCTTTGGTGCTTTATTTGTTAACAATGATGAATTATTGTGTAAGTAATCGTTTTCGTTTGCTTTTCTATTTTGCTACGTGACGTCACGCCTGCTTGAGCCGGAAAAGGGGTTGAGGGTGGTAAACGCGCTACATGAGTCATTGCGTAGCATTGAACGTGAATTTCGTGGAAGAAGCCGAGAATAATTAACGCACACCCTTTGTCGTTGCGCATTTCAATAACTAACAAAACAAACTGTGCCATTGATGATACAAAGAAAAATGCATTTATTTATTTTATTAATTTCTATGATTGAAACATTTCACGTGTACCTATTAAGTCTTAATTCGTAGCTTATCAGAATTTAACAAATCTAAAGTAAAGAATAAATTAATTAATTGACAAAACAAGCTGGAACCAAATATAAGCAAATAGTTGTGTACTATTTATGATCGGGGCTCAAATTTAGTTCAGTCAAAGAAAAACTTATACATACATAACTTACACTACTATACATACTTATATATAAATATAAAATATATTATATATATTATTATATAAAATAAGTGAAAATGAAAAGAAAATGTTGTACTATAATGATCATGCGAATGAGGACGAAGCAGTTTTTCAGTTCTCATAGTCAAACGTAGTCATTTCTCGCGCAATCTAAACTGTAGGAAGCATTTAATTCGCATAAGTAGTCGTACTTTTCTTGGCGAAATCAGTTCATCGTAGAGATGAATGAGGTTGAAGATGATGATTGATAAGAACACAAATCGTGGACCTACTCTAATGACTAGCTAAACGTTAAGGTAATTTAAACTAAAAAGCAACAAACTAAACATGAACTGTATATAAATCACATTATTATTCAATGAAAGGTAAAATTAATGACAAATGTTACAAACTAAAAGAACGAAAGAAAAATTTACAAAAAAAATCTTGCGCTTTCATCCTCATATAGTATCTCGGGTATGTACAACAAGTGGCAGATGTTGGTAAACTTCACAAATATATATACGAGCGTATTTGGCAAAATATTGCTTTGCGTTTCTATTTACGGGAAACGAATTAATTAAGCTCGGTAATTGTTTACGTTATTACTTTCTAAGCGCTCAACATTCTTATATACAAACACAACCACATACGAACAATTTACACTCACACACAATGAGCACTTCAACTATACCGCATCAACATGCTGCATAAAAGAAAACATAGTATGATAGAGTAAGTAAAATTTGTCATTGTTTGGATTCAGCAATTGTAGCTTCAATCCAGTTGATGCATTCTTCTGCGGCAAGAACTAAATCGCTTTCTTTTCATCTTCAGACGTAGCAAACGATACTATTCGCTATTGGAATTACTAATGAAAGTGCATAATTCTTTGTAAATCCAACATTGTAAGCGCGTGGTAAATGTTATTGCAATAGGGGAGAACCATGGAGTGTATATGAAGGAACTAACATAGAATTGTACTTGATCTTTTTCAGCTTATGTACTATCTTCACACATTACTTGTGATACGAAATTTTGCGGGCATAAGCGATAAGTACTTTTGATTGATGTTCAAGTATTTCTAGTCACAAACTTCTTTTGTTAATATTTTTCATCATGTTTCCAAACCAAACTGCATTAATGTGCTCGACTACTTTTTAATTCTCCTTTGCATGAAGAATATCACCAATGCTAGGACGTAATTATGACTGAGAAATGCAGGCATGCAAGGCAAAACCATATGACGGATTTGGAAAATAAATATTCATTTCTAAACTTATGTTACTTGCGATAAATGAATGTGGTGGATCTAACTCGACAAATTACCAACAACACGAACTGAGGACTTCTATAACGAAAATGTGCGGATCGTGCGGATCATTACAGCTAGCGAATTTAAAGTAGTCCAAACTGGACAGGCGTATTTATCATTTACGATTTGTATTGTAAATCTTGTCTGATGCATCAAGGCAACAGACGAACGATTATTAGCGGCGTGGAATTAATAGTACCACTAAGGGAATGGCATATGTATGTCAATTCATGATCAGGTCGTCGTCATTTAAGACAAGTGATAACGTGTAAATAATTATATACAATCGACGTACGGCGAGATATCATTGCGATCTAAGAGCGTACACCGGACACAACCGAACGCACGCGAAGTGTGGCGTGCCCATTTCCCATCGAAACGCATTGCTTGTCACCAACCATAACATTTCTATCAAGGAATACATGGATGAACGACACCTAACCCGATTGATAATGAAGGAATTTTTTTTTCTCGATGATTGCTTGATCATGCTACGGTAGATTTATCACGCATTTATGGATTTTCTCGTAACTTAAACTATAAGTAATGATCGTACAATTACACGCGTTTTTCTATTGTCTCACTCTATATCTTCTCATGAACAACATATCTTATTACAGGAATGACGAGCATTTCATCATTTTGGTCCAATTTGTTGGCATCTTAATTTCAGTTGTTTCACTGAACACATAATTTTTGTTGCTCTGCACTCGATAATACACACAACCCTTTTTGATACAAGTATGCATTTGATAGCATTCGTTTTCTTCGTCATGATGCGATGCTACGACACATACATTCGTTCACACGTGATGCATATTACAAATGAAATTTGTTTGTATAAAATATTAAATAAAACTAATTACTAACGTAAGATGAATAAGATATACTACTATTGCATTTGACATTAAAGAAAGAAGGAAAAAAACTACTATTATTAAAATTATGCACTTGCATAAGTATTATGAAGTTGTTGCTTTGTTGTGAAAAAAATTAATTAATAATGGTAAAAGATCTAGCTATGCAGTGACAGATGTACATGTTCTCCAGTATATGTATAACATTCACAACTGAGGTATTTCTCTCATTGTATGTTTGATTCTCTGTGATGTGAATATGATAAAAAATAATAAATTTACCCATTTCGATTTCATTCCTTTCAATAAACAGCTACAGTTTGTAATCATTATTGGTACATTCACGATTTTCGTAAGTAACAAACTTGAACACCTGATACTAAAGCGATTTTACAAATGCATAATGTTCCATAATTTGAGTATTCTATATTAATTCTAATAGAAGAGCGGTTCTTTAAGGCTCGTCTAACTGTTTGATTCGAGCAGCATAGGAAATGCTTCAGAAATGCGATTAAAGTTGATAATAAAAGATTTTTTCTTCTTTTACTTTATTACATCCTATTTTCTTATACTGTTTTGAGGATAACTTTATCATCGTTTTTCATTTTTCTCCATATAGGTATTCAATTATAAAGTAAAAATAACGAATAACGAATTTTCAATTTCAAATTTTCGAGCTCATTTCAGAAATTACTTTTTATCCAATTCTAAAAACACAAGAAAAACTCTATAAACAAACTTTAAAAAAAAAGCATTCTTTATTCTATTACCAGCATGTGAAAAAAGTAAAACTATTTAATACATACACTTCATTATTTGTTGTATGGCAAAATATGTCGTCCCATAACAACATATGTTAATCACAACATTGTCATTCATTTGTTTTCTAAAACGAACAAGACGAAAAATCTGTAAAAAATTATGAGTATTTACTGTTGTATGATAAACATTGTTAAAATTTTAGTGCTCTAGAATATTGCCAAATTTGGGTACAAAGCCAATAAAGTTAATTAATTTTAAAAAATTTTCAAACACATGTTACAAATTTCTTCAAGTTGTCAAAAGTTTGACCAAGAAGGGTCACGAATCATTGCAATTCGTTACCCTCAATCCAATCCAAAGTGCAAAAAGAAATAACTTCGCTATTTATGAAGTTCAAACGAAAACTTGCAGCCAGAATTCGTATTATCCTGGTACAATCGACCAACCTATTTATTAACTGAATTGCTCAAAAGAAGAAGCAACCAAAAGTACAGGATTAAATGGTTATCATCATATCATATCGCAAACTGTAAATAATACTATTACGGATTTAGAAAGAAATTGAGTAAGGTAATTATCATAAAACACATTTGATCAACAATTTATTTAATTTGACGCAGAACGGAACGATTACGTCATACTGACACAATGAAAAAATATGTTTCTTACTTGTGAGTATTCATTTATGGTAAACTCGTCCCAGCTCTGAAATCGCATTATAGTTACATGTGTTCCAATGTTTTACTCTTAGGCAATGATGTAACAAAAATCATTAAACAAACAAAACAGAAAATAACTAAATGCCAGCGAATAAACTTCGGTTGGTCTACAGAATCACAGGCAAACCACTTTCTAGTAGTAACAATCATTGGTTTACCTGATGATTCTTACAAGTACACGATCGATCCATCGATCTGCCCACAAATTTACACATTTACAATGGTAAAAACGGCAGTGTAAATCTGTAGCCAGAGGCACGTCCACAGATTTGTCGGGCACAAAATTATACACATATAATTAAAAGCGTGTCTGGTGGAACGTTTGCACATAGTTTGCTCGTAATTATATACAATTAGAACACATTGCATTTCAGTTCAATGGTTTTGCTTTATCAATATTGGAGCAACGGTTGATATTTACAAACGAAATGTTCGTATCTGTAGGAATCACTATAGAGAACTGAGTAGATGGTTTTGATTGATATAATAAAGTTACAGTACAACTGCGTTTGATGTTCAATTTCGTGTTTCAGTTATGATGTTTAAACTATCTTATTTTTTACTAAAAACACAGACAAGACTTATCCGATAATAATGCCGACCCCCAGACGAAAATGACCTTTGTAGTGATTTAGCAGTCCACTTAGAGCAAGAGTAAATGGCAGCGGATTCAGTTTCTTCTCTAATACAGCACCAACATTCCAATTGGAGTCAATGTGACCTTAAAAAGCACTGCATTGTGCACACTGCTACCACAAATAATTGAAAAGTTACTCTCACTTACCTTTGAATACAACATCACTTTTCACCAAATCTACTTGGTAACCTATTGAAGCAACGGCCTCTTGCATGCGATGATTTGCTTCAAGCTCTACACCAATCTGCAGTTGTTTACTTGCCCTTTGATAATAACACAAGTGAATGCCAGAAACACCTAGTGTTCCAGAGCATTGATAATCTTCTGTTGCATACCTGCAAAAAATACTTCAGAATCAACAGGAAGGAAATATTTGGACTCATTCTGTACTTTGCAGCTAGGCTCAGCAGGGCAATTTCGCCACCGGGCACAGATGACCCTCTTTGGTATGCTAGCTCAGAGCCAAGTGCAAGCCGACTGGTGACTGCTTGCAGATAATGTAAAACCACAACTCCGGAGCCATTGATAATGTCTGGATTAGCCACTGTCATACTGGCAGTATAATCACAGCCTTTGTAGTTCAAGCTCAGTTGACCAACTGTAAATTTACCGTTTTGCACCTGCAGACAAAAACTGCACATAACCATGCATCCAATAGCCCTGTGGCAAACATGCGCACCTGTGCCCCAAACTTAGCTTGGAGTGCTGGTTGAAGCTGGTGAATGATAGTGGCATTGAGGTTTCCTGTGGGATCAATATCACCCAGCATGATCGGGTAGGCTTCGCTGGGTGAGATCTGTTTCATGCCCACGTAGGTTGCGCCAAACCGGTAACCGCTCGGTGTCACCGAGCTCATGTTTATCGTGTGTGATATCTGGAAGTGGTTACTCAAGCCTCTCGTCAGCATAATGCGTGCGCCGTCGAAGCAGGTCGGAAATATATCTGGAACGCCGCAAAGAGGTTATGTAGGCCTGATGCAGGCATGCAAGGAAAAAGGTCGTTGTAAGCAATGAAAACGTACTTTTGCACTTCGAATGGATTTCCTCCATGGGTCCAGGATTCTCGACCTCCTCGACATACCGCTGCGTCGTCTTCTTGGGCGACTGTGGTGGTGCGTTAGGGGGTGGAGAGGAATACGCTTGAACGTTCCCCATGCTCGCTAGAAAATTTCGCACGGTTCGCAGGCGGCTCGCACGGTCGCAAGCGTCGAATTCCTCACACGGTTGTTGGCCTATTTACAGCAGATGCTGCGATTGGGATCTATGCGCACATGGGGCCCCAATATCTCGAATAGATCGATAACTAGAGGTAAAGCAGGGAGCCACACATTGCGGCGCTTTGACAGACGTAAATATAGATGGCTTGATCTCCGGAGTCAACTTCACGTCGGTAGCGTTCAGAGAGCGCTGTCGACGACGTGCGATTACCGCTTCCCAGTGGCTAAAATGCGCCGTCGTTTCCTCGCTAATTAAGAACGGTGTAAAAAAATATTGTAGACCTGCACTATTGAGTTTTTTATCGCCTAATAAGGAGCACACGCGTTACTCTTACTTTAATCAGTGTTTGATCATGACGGGAATTTAATTGCTATTATTTTCACGGAAACCATGGAAACAGTTTGACTCACGTTCAAATGCGTCAACAATTTTGCCGGGCCTGTCTAACCCTACAACTCGCATGATTTACGAAGTTTTTCCCGTTTTTCAAGCCTCATTTCTGCGCTCCCGAAACACAAAGTTGCGATTTGGGCCATATTTATGTTGGAAGTTGAAATAACTTACCTCAACAGAAAGGAATCGTTAAGATTGAGAGATAAGGACGAATGCTTTCTTCTTGGCACGACGTTTTGTTTTGTGACAACCGTGATAACTGTTTGAATCACGTTTGAATAAAACAAATGAACAGACAACGGTTGGCGTTAACTCGTTAATTAACGAAGTTATCAATATGCTTAACAGATTAACCTTTATGTTAATTTTGCAAAATGCTAACGCCTTTGTTAACTTCAGTTAACTTTAGTCCGTTATATTAGTCTAGTGGTCGGCAACTTATAAGCCAAAGATCCAAATCTGTTAACGAAGTTGTTA
>JAODFX010000012.1:173506-189437 GCA_027580035.1 Dorylogaster longipes | reverse complement strand
AAGAAGTTGTCTTAATGTCTTAACATCATTATTAATCACATACTTTCTATTTGTTCTTCATATGTTTTCTGTTAGAAACGTTTTAATCAAGCAATTGGACAAATTGCGAATGAGAACATATTGGTTTTTCAAACCAATGTTTGTCAATGCAACTGAATATTGCGTTTGGTCTGTAAATAATGCCAAATGGATTTTTGATGAATGCGATGCAAATTAAAAGTAGATTGAAAGGTAGGTAATAAATTTCGCAAAATTTCGCCTTGTGTATTCAACAATTGACATTTTACACATGAAGCAATCCATAGCCTAACATACAATTACATATTCAAATTGACTTTATGTTCTAGATGAACGAATGCAAAATTCAAAGGGAATCAAAGAAAATGCGAATTAAATAGGATCTCAATTGGTGAGGAAGAAGAAGGATCATTGGAATGGGTTGACGGTGCGGAAAGGGGGAGTAGGAAGAGAAAAAGAATGACGACGTTCAACAAGCCTGCATTGTTTTCCATTCATTAATCTTCATCAGTTGTTCGCGCATTCAAGCTTGAGCATTGAGGGAGGAAGAGATGCGAAGACGCAAGTCGCATTCGCGTCACGTTGCGACGCATTTGCTTCACGCCTCGTTGCGCTCGTTCGCAGATAACCTCAACTTCTGCGGCGACGCGTCCACTTGCGGGACGTTGCACACTTGAAACGCCATCGACAGTGTGCATGCATCGATTGAAATCATTGTGTGGCTTTTGGCCATCAATCCAGCATTGCGCAATCGCTTTGTAACCACTTGCAGACGCGGATCTTGAACTTGAAGCGCAACATCAAAGGGCGTCGAATTGCATTGCCCCAATCAACATTCACCCTCACTTATTTCTCTTATGTTCCGACCTCATTCGTCAGGAGCTAAACACGTCAAGAAACAGCTTCGGTGAAACAATTGCACAACGTGTTAGTGTCTCGCGTTGCCAAGCAACCGTGTCGCCACTGTCATTCCTCGCAGCTTGTGTCGCCGTCTCTAGCTGCATGCAGTTCGGCTAAAGGCAAAATTTCCAGTCATGGGAAAACCTTCGCTGTCCAACCCTCCTCGCAAGTACCTCGACGCCCGTTCGAGGGCACGCGAAACGAGGAGGACGCACCGCGACCGCGTGTGCAAGTCGCATAGACGCAAGCAGGCGAAGTGGAACTCGTCCATGTCAAGCATTTCGCAGATCAGCACGACGAAGCGCTCGTGGGTGGACAATCCGCACAAGTGCATAGAGTACCTACGAAAGATCATGCCCGACTTCAACGCGCAGCTCCTCGTGCAGGTGTACATCGCGCTCAACACGATGCGCTACTGTACGTCGATTGCACAGTGACCTTGCATCGCTCACTGTCTCGTTTTCAGTCAATAAATCTTTTCCGAAGCGTGCGACGGGTGCGGTGTTTGTCTGGCGCATTTGTGCGAACGAGCCGAGTGAATCGGTGTTGGGCGGATGAGCAAAGAAGTGGTTGCTGCGAGGGTGAGGGTGAAACGACGACAGCGAGCCCAACCTTCGCCTTCGACGCTTGGGAAGGTGTGAAGGAGCATGCGGCCACTGCGACGTGTGCGTGAGTACCCCCTTCGGGGGGCGCAGAACGCACTTCGTAGATGGATTCGTGTGCGACGGGTGGCGAGCAACGAAGACATAACCTCATCCAATCTGCGCAGTGTTCGACTTGCGCCTTGCAGCGAGATTGAAGACAACCGTGTGCCACAACGCAATTCTCCCATTGTCTTCGCGCCGCGGAGTTCAAACGTGCAGGGATTACTCTTCCCTCGCTCGTTCTCTAAGGTGAATCAACAAATCTCCATCGCGAGGGGTGCGCGTTGTGTGGACGCAGTGAACGGCGAAGGGAATCAAACAAAGCTCTTCACGTCGTCAGCGTCCAGCGCACAAGGATTACGACAAGCTTCCCGAGCGGTGAAAGCAAGAATCGTCGAAGGGACGTTGTTCGCACTGGACGTCCAAGACGATTTGTGAAGATTTACGGCCCCCGGGGATGCACGTTAAAATGCGTGGTGCGACGAGGATGCGTTAAAGCGGTCCGTGAAATATCACCTGAGGATTAAATTTGCTGCAGACTAGGGGAGATCATAAGTTTGGAGATGATTTCCGCGTGTGCTCAACTCGCGCGACGTGAGTGGCAACGATAAGCGACGAGGAACGAGGTTAGAGTCATGAGCGAAATTCGATTTGCCAGTCTCACCACCGTGGGAAATACTTGCAACGAGAGTTCGACTCGATTTAGATGGACCACAGCCTCCGACCATAAACTGCGCGCAGATGAACGTATTAGGAGAGCTTTCCGATTATCGCAACGAGCGAATTCCTCAAGGGGAAAGAATGAAAATTCCATTCAACTTCTTGCGGGTGCACAATGCTAATTGGCAGCTACTTTTCTTCGGCGTGCAAAACTTGCAACGGCTTTAAATTACGAACTAGTGAAATCCGCGTTGCACAAAAGAAAAACCTCAAGTCTGAGTGGAGTGTAATTGAATCACAGAGTAAGACGTTTTTCTTGATGGCCATTCTCCCCCTTCGTCTTTCCCCCGACATTCTGGCGATGAACCATTCTCCCAGATTGTTTCGTCGAAAGGGCAAAGATGGAGCAAACCACCAGAAAACCGGACAAAAACATTTCGCTCTCCATTAAGACAGGAAAACACGTGTGATATACTGAATAAAACGTTACTAGGTTTGTCAGATGGAAGAAGGGAGAAATTCCACAGGGAATGAAGCGGTGTTTTCGTCCGAACGTGATGTGATGGAAGTGTATAGCAGAAGAGAACGCCCCTAACATACTGACTGAATTGAATTTGTTTTGGAAGATGGCTACCAACCTATGGCAACAAACATAGGAGAAAACAAATGCTGTCGAAACTACGTATAAACTTCCATTCACACCTTGTGCAAAGCGTATTAATAATTAGTGGCTAATGAGAAAGAAACACAGAAAACTCATCTTAAAATAACAGGTTTTTATATATTATCTAGTCGATCCGATTTCAAATAAATGGCTGCATATTTTGCTTCTCTCGTAGGTATTCCGCAACGTTGGTAGGAGAGATATTTTTCATTTAAATGGCCGATACAAATCAGAATAATATCGGATACGTCATTTACGCAAACGTCTCACATTATTCATTCAAAAATATTACCACATTTTTTAAAGAGAAGTAGTAAAGCAGAGGCATATTATTTGACCTTTTTCATTTTCCTACTGACTAGCTGTATGTTTTGCTCTCTGCATATGCAAAACGTTAAAAAATATTCCGCAGCTTACGAATTACCGTCGATGGAAAAAGTTTGAACGGGGATTATGCAGCAGCATGTAGTTTACATAACCTCTCGTGCGCGCTCAAATTTGCGATTCGAGAGTCTCGTGAACACCATGCTGCACCATCAGATTTTTAATAATCCTCTTTCAATTTCGCAATTCAACGACATCGTTGTAACCTATATTGCTTTGGTCGCCATCATGGAAATTAGACTGCCTTTAACTGCTGGAAGTAAATGGTGGCGCCATCTGTCGGGTAAACCTACAAGCTGTGTTTGCATTCATGTTAGGTTAGATTACTTAAGAATCTTCTTTCAATTTTCGAATCAATTGAATTGAATACATTCTTCCATAAACGCGTAAGTTAAAGTGGCATTGTTTTCCATTAATTTACATTGTTGATAATTATTTGGAATTTTTGTATATAAGTGTTTATTGTTTTAAAATTTATTTAAAACCTATGAAATCCTCAGAAACAATATTTTTTCTGTTGTTCTAGATTTGGTAACCCTCTTTTATGAAACTATGAATTCCTGATATTTGCAAAGTTTTTTTTATCATAATGTTAGCGAGGGGTCTTTTCAGGAAATTGATACTTAAAGATTCGTCGTAATAAATAAGTATATAATATAATTGTTCTCAAAACGTGGTCGTTAATCTACAATTCGACTGTATCACTCGCTGGTCGCGCTCGAAGTCTTCTTGCTACGTCTCGTCGACCGACGACAGTCCACGCTGCCCCCTCTTATGATCGGTGGTGTCCACAGTCGGCGCTAGGGGGAGCTGTTAGGCGCACGGGCGATGTTAAGGAGTGTGCAACGGTTACACAACTTAATAAACAGGAGATTTATTTAGTGCAAAACAAAGATAGGACATCGTTTATGACCGTAAAAAGTTGAATGAAAGTTTGATATAAATAAATAAATACGTAAATACTATAAATTATGAAATAGTTGACAATGTGATTTATGTTGTTACACAAAATTAGATCAAATTTCGCATAAGAAGTTAAATAAAGAGCAAACAGTCAGTTTGCTTAACGAGTGAAATTTTCCATAACGAATGCTATTTATACGCAAATAAGATAAATCCTACTGAAGTAGGTTATCTCTGAAGAAAACATCTTTAAGGCATTCATTAAGAAACATCATCCTAATAAAAACAAACAGTTTTATCCAGGTTTAAAACGATAGTAAAAGTCTTGTCTGCATATGAAAAGCAGATTCTAAGTTTGTTTATTCATCGCTGGAAGGGAAATTAAGTTGAAGAACATTTTTTAATACTGTTAATGCATTTTTCATTATATAAACGTCGACAATGTTTTTTCTTACGACTGATTGCAGCATAGAACGCATTTCTTCATTGTTGTTGCTTCGCATTTAAAAGTTAAGCTTCTGGAACAAATTATACTCATTAGGAGAGTCTCTACTAAGGTTTATATTATAAAATACAATAACATGCATTTAAAACTGGAGAGTTAGAGCAAAAGTAATGTTTTCAACTTTATTTGCATGATAAATGAGTTACTAACCAATATGGCAAAGCATTCATTCATGAATTTGATTTCAATGCTTATTATTCGTAAGAAACAAAACCATGCTTAAAGATGAAAACAGTAGCTAAAAGTTGTTTATCACAAGTCTCTCAAAGAAACATCAAGAAGCATTAACTAACTTTAGTGCTCTAAATGAAATGAAGCTTACTTTGACTTGCTTGCATCAAGCAATTCATACTTGAAATTTATTACAATAAACTTTATTCGAAGAGAATAAAACAATGCTTGAGGATAGAAACAGTAGCTAAAAGTAATACCTTTGATAACACTGTTATCAACTTACTCAAAACTAGAAGCTCATACATAAAGTAGATGCAATCAACGTTCGAAAGACATCGTTGAGGAATGAAGTTTCTGGAGGAGTTCCAGACCAATGCGACGCCGCTGCAAGTCGAGGTTCGAAACGCGCACCTCCACCCGATCGCCCACCTGGAGCGCAACGCCGTGGGCATTCCGCGCATGCAGGAGGCCAGCGACGCCGACGCCCACGTCGACGAAGCTGCCGAACGAGGTGCAGTTGCAGACGGCGCCGGTGAGCTCCGCGCCGACGGTGAGGCTCTCGACGTCGACGACACCACGTCGGAAGAGAGGATGCGCTCCATCCGCGCGCAGATCGTCGGCGAAGGTGCGTGAGAGCGCCTCCACCACAGAAGCGACGCCATCTTCGGCGAGGAGCTTGGTGGCATGCTTGCGCACCACATCGGCGCACCGCGACGTGCCGACGTCGGCGATGAGGAGGCCGAGGCGCCCGAGCAGCGCTTCGGCGACGGCGTACGACTCCGGATGCACGCCGGTCGCTTCCAGCACGCCGGCGGCGCTTCCACGGATCGTGAGGAAGCCGGCACACTGACGGAACGTGCGAGCGCCCACGCCGGCGACCTGGAGGAGGTCGGAACGCGCACGGAAGGTGCCGTGAGCGTCGCGGTGGCGCACGATGGCGGCGGCGCGCGTCTCCGAGAGCCCGGCGACGTGCCGCAGGAGGTGGCGTGATGCGGTGTTCACCTCCACGCCGACGAAGCTCACGCACTCGGAGACGACGTCGGCGAGCGCCGCCGCCAGCCGGGGTGCGCGCACGTCGTGCTGGTACATGCCGACGCCGAGATGCGCCGCCTCCACCTTCACCAGCTCCGAGAGCGGGTCCTGGACGCGGCGTGCCAACGACACTACAACAATGCACCACGTTGTTTTGTTCTTAACACGTTTGATTAGCTTTGCGTGCGTTCATACCGGCGCTGATGAGGTTCGGATCCATCGTCGGAAACTCTTCGACGGCCTCCGCACTGCAGGAGTACACCGAAGCGCCGCTCTCGTTCACGATCGTGTAGGTCACCTCCAGCGGGTGGAAAGCATCGCGGGCGATCAACTCCGTTATCCACGCTTCAGTCTCCCTGCACGCCGTGCCGTTGCCGAGTGCAATCAGTGAACACCTGCAATAAATCGCCCCAAGAATGAAGCAATTACCACACACTGGTAAGCAAATTTAGTGAATACTGGGGGCGGGGGATCTCAACATTTCCCTAGGGCTCCACCCTACCCTGCCGAGTATAGACATGTCTTGTACAAATTGTTTCAATAGAATTACGCAATGAGTACAAATATCTCAAATCAATCTTCATTAATACACTGGCTCTTAATATTATTTACAAAATGCCTTTAAACCTGGAGAGTTACAGCAAAATTAGTATTTCAAACTTCATTCGTATAACAAATTGACTCCAAGGTACTTTATTTGTATGAAACAAAACCATGCTTGAAGATGAAAACAATAACTAAAAGATGCTATATCTTGCAATATTAAGAATGATACAAACAGTACGAAGTAACATCAAGAAGAATGAACTAACTATAGTACTCGTAAACAAAATGAACTTTTCTTTGACTTGCTCGCTCATTATCAACTTACTCTTACCAAGCAATTCATACTTGAAATTGATTACAATAAACTTTAATTGAAAGAAATAAAACAATGCTTGAGGATAGAAACAGTAACTAAAAGTTATTATATCATGCAAAATTAAGAATAATAGAAGCATTGCAAAGAAACATCAAAAAGAATTAACTGAGATTAGTAATCGAAATAAAGTTTTCTTTAAATTTCTCCTTCTTGTTATATCGTGTAAAAGAATGAGGCAAGCGTCATCAGTAATCTAAAGAAAATAATCTCACATTTATCAACTTACTTATATTAAGCATTTCACTGATGGAAAAAATTTCAATAAACTCAAATATAATAAAATCAATATAATAATAAAAAATCAATAAAAAAAACAAAACAAAGATTGACAATACCTAAAAACTGCTATTAGTAATAAAAATGCTACTATCTATCCTTCTTATTACATGCTCCAAAACTACGAATAACACAAACATCACAAAGAAACATCATGATTTAAATTACTCTAAATGAACTTCTTTGATTTGCTCAACTTCCTTATACCAATTAGCATAAACATAAATCTTTTCTCCTTGTTATATCCCACAAAAGTAAGAACAAAGTAAGCATTACAAAGCATTAAAAAGGAGATTAAACTGATATTAGTAATCTCCAAATGCAGTTTGCTTCGATTTGCTTGCACGTTCGTCAACTTACGCATGTTCAATGAGGAGGTTTCGCAGGATTTTCTCCTGCGCAGTGCGCTGCTGTCCTTTGGCCGTGTGCGGGTAGACAACGCCCGTCGCCAAGACGGCCCCCATCGCCGAAATGACGCCCAGCTTGCAGCCGTGCGCAAAGCCCGGATCGACGCCGAGGATCACTCGGTTCTTCACCGGCGCCGCCATCAGCATCTGGCGCAGATTCCTGCTGAAGACCTCCAGCGACGCCTTCTCCGCGTTCGCCTTCAGCTCAGCACGTTTCATGCGTCTCAAGAGCGGAATGACTAACAAAAAGCGCAAGGTTAATTTCAATGCACATTATTCGTAAGAAACAAAACCATGCTTGAAGATGAAAACAGTAGAATAACGCAAGCATCGTAAAGAAACATCAAGAAGAATTAACAGAGGTTAGGAATTAAAAAGAAGTTTTCTTTTATTTGCAGAATAACTAACAAAAAGCGCAAAATTTAAACCCCACCGCGCATTTGTTTGGTTATGTTCGCGTACCTATCGCATTGTAGCACTCGACCATAGCACTTCTGACCTCCGGACGAAGCTTTCGCTGCTCGAAAGAACTCAACATCGCAGCACAAAAAGCGTTGGAAAAATCTTTAAAGTTCAGTGTTACGCTGATGTATTTTAAGTGCTCCGCACGATTAATCGCCATTATCTGGCAACATAACCAAGAACTAGAGCTATAGGATGAATCAAGTTAGATACACTCACTTGGTGTGGTTTTATATGCTTGGTCGAAAAACTTCTATCAAAGTAATCTTGGAAATTTGAAGCATCTCTACTTTGAACTTTCTTACCATTCTTAATACCTTTAGAAACTGGTTTCTCAACATTTCTCTTGTTTATTTTCTTCGTTGCTAACGTACAGTAAGCCTCATTTTTCCTGTAAGATAATGCATATTATGAAACCGAACATTACCATGCACTCAACTTACATTGTTTGTATATATTTCATACATGCTGGACTAATCGATATCTTCTTGGCAACAACAGCAATAAGATGTTTTTGTACAGATTGCATATTGTCTAAACCTTTTGCAAGGCCAACGTACAAGGCATAATTAACCTCATAACCATCAAGTATTTGGCTTGCTGGTTCATCAAGAGCTTGGTGAATTTGTTGCTTAAGTGAAGATCTATCTGTTGGCTTATACACTGCATACTGCAAAGTAATAGAACAAATCAAATACCTGGCTAAAATAAGCCAAAACCATTGCAACGTACTATTTCATCTAATGTTTCCAAACTTCGAACACTCAACAAAGAGGTGCGCAGGTTGTCAGTCATCTTCCCCATATCTTTAATCTTATTGTATGCACTCACAACTTTCTGCTTCAGTGTTAGGGTATTGTCATATGTGCATTTTACATCTCTCAATTCATCCGCAGACAAGTTACCAGCTGCATCCTTCCGATACCTAGCTATGAATGGTATCGTGTTGCCTTCTTCAAAAAGACTGACAAGGTTCTTGGCTGTAGCTAGTTGAACACCATGTTCCTGCTGCAGTATTTCATATTCTTGCCATAATGGCTCTATTTTTGCATTTGTTGCAAGTGGTTTCTTCTTTGGGGCTTTACATGTCAGTGCTTTTACTTTTTGATTAGTTTTCTTCTTACTCTTTGCCTGTTCCTGTTTAGGGGCATCATCATCGGATGAAGATGATTCCACTTTCAGTCTACGTGTTCGTTTCTTAGTTGGAACGTTACTTTGCTTTTGAATTATTGAACCTTCATCCTCTGATGAAGATATTTCGTAGAGTTTACGTTTGTTTCGTGTTATTCGTTTATCCATTTGAGAAAACGTTCTCACAGTGTATTTTTCAAGGTGTAAATATTGTGCATATATGAAATTGTGTGAAACCCCATGAATTTCAAATATCGCAGACCGTTACTTGTTTATTACTTTTCAGCTATTTTTAACCTATAACTCGCCATAGTGACGTTGATATGGATGATGATTCATCTTCTGAAGATGATTTGCAACGATTTAAAGAGTCTGTAGATCAGCAGTTTCTTCCTAATGATTTGTACTCTAACAGCCCCACAAAACGTTCGTTGTTTTAATGATAAGTACATATTTTTTACCTAAAGTTGTTTTTACTTGTTTAGGTGCAATAGTTGATAAGCCAACACCAACTTTACCATCTTCATTAAGACGTAATGTTACTGAGGAGGATGAAGTGTTCAACATTTTTCGAGTGACACCTGAGTTTCAAAAGTATGTTGCAAAGCATTTGTCTGCCAAGCTTGAAGAGGAAATTGCACAGCAGGAAGTTACCGTTACAAGCACAGAAACAAGTAGAAAACAAAAACAAAGAGGTGGAATCAAGTTACTTTCGTCATCTCTTTACAATGTGAAGATTTGCAAGGAAGCATCAGAAACAAAGCAAAGTGTGAAAGGCCTGAGGCAACAACCTGAGCTTGATGAAGATGTTCTACAGCAACAGTGCATGGAAGCTGCTGTTGAAGGCAAGAAGATTTTGCAGCAGGAGGATGTCAAAACATGGAGTAAGCGATCAAAAGCGCAAGTGTTTGATTATAAGAAGAAGAATGGTAGGCTGGAATATCAGGAGAAACCCTTTCAATCTGTGATTTATGAATGAATGCTTTGATATTTTCAACTGTTGATCAATTAAACGAGACCTCTCATAAAAATGAAATGTTAATTTGAAATTAATTGCGGTTCTCTTGACAGGAGCTGTATGGTTGGTAGACTATATGAGAACAAAAAAAGTGTGTCGAGGATGTCGAGTATGTCAGTATGTCATGTTGTTTCTTTGTGCATGCATTTTAATTGAGGAGACATGAATTAAGAACCGCAAAGTTAAATTATTAACACAGCAGAAAGTAATTTAGATATGCATTCTTAGTTGTCTGGAAAAGTTTAAGTAGGTGGTAGTTGATGAAAATTGCAGAGGTTCTCACACTTCCCACACTTTTCCATATTCAAAAAACTCGTCAAACAAAAAATAACAACTGAAAATAGACTGGTTAATTAATGAATTGCTGTGAATGAATGTAAAGTTTGCAAAGCAAAAGAGTAATTCGAATAATTTGATCAAAGATCAACGTTTAATTTTTGACATTTTACAGCATAAGAAACCAATAAATTGTTGGATTATTTTACTTAGAAAACCACACCATATGGTGTCGTAAATAGAAACATAAAGAAAAGTTTGTTTTTTGAGTTCTGTTATGATAAAAGTCGTAGCTAGATTACGTTGGGAACCAGTAGAGCGCGTCGTGCGCGTCAAATAAAAAAATGAAAAGTTACTTTGTAACGAAGCGTTCTTTTCTTGAATAATTAACCAAGTAAAAGACGATTCTGCGCATTGATTTGTAGCATTTGCTGTTAAATGATTGAATAAAGAGACTTTATTTAATGGTTGATTTAATTTGTTGAGAAGTGGGTTGCCTATACGAAAGCAACTCAAATATGACGCGCCATTTTGTTTGTTTGTTTGTTTGCTGTCTGGCGTAAGATTGATGCAAATTCGTTCGCGTGCAGCGCAACGGCGTGCGGAGATCGTGGCGTCGCATCGCGTCGCTCGCATCGGTTTGCGTGGGGAAGCAGCGTTGCTTCGCTTGCTTGCGCTGCAGGTTGGTCAGTCGGCCGGTCGGTAAAGCAGCGCGCTGCGCGCCGCTCCAACTGACATTTTGTACGTTTCGCAGAGCGCATTAACGGCAGCGCACGCATTCCTCTTTCCGTTAAGCGCATTTTCCGCCCGATTCGTCGCGAAAACGGTGCGATCGAGTGCGTGTTGCGAGCGGCGGACGCACGCACGGCACGCACGGCACGCACGCACTCACGCAGGCAGCGAGTGGAAAGCGTCGGCGCCGGCAGGCGGACGCGCTGCGCCATTCGGGGTTAACGCAGTCCCTCGCGTCTCTGCGCATCGCTTTACACTTGCAGCAGAGCAGCAGCTCTCGGTGAGTTTGGAGCATTCACAGCGCGCCGTTGCTGACGAGTGTCTGTGTTTTAGCATCAGTCTGCCGCTGACGATGAACGAGCGCTAGTTGTGAGCGCAAGCAGTCAGCGAACACCAAACGCAAACGTCGTCGTTGTCGTCGTTGTCGTCGCCGTCGGAAGCAAGCAGCAGCTGGTGGTAGCCGAGGGCCCACGACGATGGCGCTCGCCAGCCAGGCGGCGGCGCTGCTCGACTTCAACCAGAAGCTCGACATCAGCCTGCTGGACAGCATCGTCGTGAGCATGTACGCCGGCAAAGGCGAGACGCAGCGCGTCGCGCAGGACGTGCTCACGTCGCTCAAGGAGCATCCCGATGCGTGGACGCGCGTCGACACGATCCTTGAGTACTCTACGAACCAGCAGACCAAGTACTATGCACTTCAGATCCTTGAGCAAGTAATCAAGACACGCTGGAAGGTGCTGCCACGCAACCAATGTGAGGGCATCAAGAAGTATATCGTCGCGCTGATCATCAAGATCAGCTCGGACGCCGCCTCCCTCGAGGAGAACCGCACGTACATCAACAAGCTGAACATGATCCTCGTGCAGGTGCTGAAGCGCGAGTGGCCGAAGAACTGGGCGAGCTTCATTCCGGACATCGTCGGCGCGAGCAAGACGAACGAGTCGCTCTGCCAGAACAACATGATCATCCTGCAACTGCTCAGCGAAGAGCTGTTTGACTTCTCTGCTGGCCACCTCACACAGGCGAAGGCAAAGCACCTCAAAAACATCATGTGCGCTGAGTTCTCTGCAATCTTCCAGCTGTGCCAGTTTGTGTTGGAGAACTCGCAGAATCCGCTGCTTGTGAACGTGACGCTCGAGACGCTGCTGCGCTTCCTCAACTGGATTCCCTTGGGGTATATCTTTGAGACGAAGCTTGTCGCGACGCTCATCGCCAAGTTCCTGCCGGTGCCGCTCTTCCGCAACGTGACGCTCAAGTGCCTCACGGAGATTGCCGGCCTCGGCGACTACGACCAGGTGATTGTCGAGATGTTTGGCGACACGATGAAGCAGCTCGAGGCGATGCTGCCGCTCGGCACGAACATCCGCACTTCGTATGCGTGCGGCCACGACGCCGAGCAGAACTTCATCCAAAACCTTGCGCTCTTCCTCTGCACGTACCTGAAGGTGCACAGCCTCACCGCCGAGGAGCAGCAGGCGCCGCTCGCGAACGCGCTGCAGTACCTCGTGCTCATCTCGGAGGTGGACGAGATCGAGATCTTCAAGATCTGCCTCGAGTACTGGAACAGTCTCGCGTCCAATTTGTACAAGGTGTGCGACTCGAAGTACAGCCCGATCGTGCGGCGTGCGCTCTACCAGGAGGTGCTGCACAAGGTGCGCTACATCATGATCTCGCGCATGGCCAAGCCGGAGGAGGTGCTCGTCGTCGAGAACGACAACGGCGAGGTGGTGCGCGAGTTCATGAAGGACACCGACTCGATCAACCTGTACAAGAACATGCGCGAGACGCTCGTCTACCTCACGCACCTCGACTACGGCGACACGGAGCGCATCATGACCGAGAAGCTGCAGAACCAGGTGAATGGCAGCGAGTGGTCGTGGAAGAACCTGAACACGCTCTGCTGGGCGATCGGCAGCATTTCGGGCGCGATGTACGAGGAGGACGAGAAGCGCTTCCTCGTGACGGTGATCAAGGACCTGCTGGGGCTGTGCGAGCAGAAGCGCGGCAAGGACAACAAGGCGATCATCGCGTCGAACATCATGTACGTCGTCGGGCAGTATCCGCGCTTCCTGCGCGCGCACTGGAAGTTCCTCAAGACCGTGGTGAACAAGCTCTTCGAGTTCATGCACGAGACGCACGACGGCGTCCAGGACATGGCGTGCGACACGTTCATCAAGATCGCGCTCAAGTGTCGGCGGCACTTTGTCACGTCGCAGGTGGGCGAGGCGTGCCCGTTCATCGAGGAGATCCTCGCGACGATCTCGACGATCATCTGCGATTTGAGCGCGCAGCAGGTGCACACGTTCTACGAGGCCGTCGGCTACATGATCTCGGCGCAGGGCGACGCGCACGTCCAGGAGGCGCTCATCGAGAAGTACATGCTGCTGCCGAACCAGGTGTGGGACGACATCATCTGCCAGGCGAGCAAGAACGTCGACGTGCTGAAGGAGCTCGAGGTGGTCAAGCAGCTCGCGAGCATCCTCAAGACGAACGTGCGCGCGTGCAAGGCGCTCAACCATCCCTACGTCGTCCAGCTGGGGCGGATCTACCTCGACATGCTCAACGTGTACAAGGTGATGTCGGAGAACATCACGCAGGCGATCGCCATCCACGGCGAGGCCGTCACACGCCAGCCGCTCATCAAAGGCATGCGCGTCGTCAAGAAGGAGACGCTCAAGCTGATCGCCGACTGGATCTCGCGCTCCGGCGATCACGTGATGGTGCTGCAGAACTTCATACCGCACCTCCTCGACGCCGTCCTCCTCGACTATCAGCGCACAGCGGTGCCGGCAGCGCGTGAGCCCGAGGTGCTCAGCGCGATGGCGACGATCGTCAACCGGCTCGAGAGCCACATCACCGCCCAGGTGCCGACGATCTTCGACGCCGTCTTCGAATGCACGCTCGATATGATCAACAAGGACTTTGAGGAGTACCCCGAGCACCGCACCAACTTCTTCCTGCTGCTGCAGGCGGTCAATAGCTACTGCTTCCCGGCGTTCCTCACCATCCCACCGGCGCAGTTCAAGCTTGTGCTCGATAGCGTCATCTGGGCGTTCAAGCACACGATGCGCAACGTCGCCGACACCGGCCTGCAGATCCTCTTCAAGCTGCTGCGCAACATCGAGGAGAACAAGGATGCGGCGCGCAGCTTCTACCCGACGTACCTCACCGACATCCTCCAGCACGTCTTCTCCGTCGTCACGGACACGTCGCACACGGCCGGCCTCGCGATGCATGCCTCCATCCTCGCGTACATATTCTCGCTGGTCGAGATGGGCCAAATCGAGTGCAACCTCGGCCCCGACAGCAACAACGTCCTCTACATCCAGGAGTTCACCGCCTCGCTGCTCAAGAACGCCTTTCCGCACCTCACCGACAACCAGATCAAGATCACCGTGCAGGGCATGTTCAATCTGAATCGCGACACGACCGCCTTCAAGGAGCATCTGCGGGACTTTCTCGTTCAGATTCGGGTACGCACACTTTCTCGCTACCTTCTCACTACCTCACACTCTCTCTCTCTGCTCGCAGGAATACACCGGCGAGGATGATACGGACCTCTTCCTCGAGGAGCGCGAGAAGGCGCTGCAGGAGGCGCAGGCGCAGAAGATGAAGATGTACCTCTCCGTGCCGGGCATCCTCAATCCGCACGAGGTGCCCGAGGAGATGGAGGACTAGCGCGCCGCCGACCAGTGAACGCATGTTAGAGAATACGTCTCCTCCGGCGGCGCCCACCACTAGGATACCATCGTCACCCACCACCCACCCCACCATCTCCACCCCAAAACGACAACCAATGAAACTAACCAACAAACAAACGGAAACACACAGACCCCACACACAATTCTCTGATATTTTTATATTTGTATTTTGTAGCGAAGCAAATCAGTATCGGGTGTGCGTGAATGGAAACGAAGCGCTGTTGTTTGTTGCGTTCGCCGGACGACGACAACGTCGCCGACGACGATGACGACGACCGTGACGATGATGGCGACGACAGCGACTAGGTTAGTGACGAGATACGACGATAGCGCCAAGTAATTTACCCACTGAACGAAACTCGCTCGCGACGTGTTTGTTGTCCCTTCTTTCTTTTGTTTTTTTTTTCGCTCATTCATTTCGTTCGCATTCGTTTCTGTTGCTGCTCTGTTGTTGCCACGTGCGCGTTTCGTAGAACCATTACCGCCACCAGCACCACCCTCCATCCATCCCACACACGCAAACGCATACCCACACGCATTCTCACAACCACGTGTCGCATTATTATGATTATAAGCAATGCGCGCATGCGCATCCCGTTGTTTTTACCGAATCGAATCGAATTTGTGCACGTCGAGCGAATGTTGAGCGAGCGAGATACATTGTTAATTATTAGTGATGACGGATGCTTGCCGGTTGTGATGATGATGATTATGATGCTGATGCGCGAGCAACGAAGACGACGAGGACGACGAAGAGGAGGAGGAGGAGGAGGAAGCAGTGAGAGACCGTAATTGCATAAGTATAGAGATTGTAAATGAAAGCGATCGCAACTGCGTTTTTGTTCGCCCCTCACTTCCCTTCGCCCGCCCAGTTCTGCATGCGCATGCGTTCACGCCATTTTGTTATCATTATCATTGCTCGTCTACAATTAGCTTGCTTGCGTCTTCTCCTTTTTTCTCTCTTGCGTTTGCTTTGTTTGTACTTACCACACATACACACACTGGACGCCGCGTTCTGTACATTTGTACATACACACTCCCCACACTTTTCGAGGTTAGGCGCAGCAGCGCCACTTCGCGTTGCATTTGTGGCTACTCTCTGTCTCTCTTTCACCCCCTTCA